>JAHBMJ010005847.1:0-55000 GCA_018398765.1 Chromera velia | reverse complement strand
CACCCATTCCCTTTCTTTTCTGACCTCCGAATATCCCCTTCATCCCCTTGCTTCCAGACCGATCGAGACCCAGAGGACTCATCAGAACAACGTGTCTGACCCTCCCAAGCTTCTTCAACCTGCATTACCACAAGAGGAGATGAGAGAGGAAAACCAATCAGAACAGTCAAATATCAACAGGGTCCACGAGGAGCCCCAATGTCACAACCTACGCGCCAAACCGGCATACAGGAACAGAGCGTCGTCCTCTTTCTCAGGGAGGGCAGAGAAAACAGGTGTGGCTCTGTTCCCTTCACACAAAGCCCAATCTTGACGGCTTTATTTGTTCATCGCCTGTTTCGCCTTCGAACCGATTCCGTTCCCTCTGAGAGGCTGGTGGATTGTATCCATTAACTCACTGCAACCAGAGTCCTACAAAACCCCTCTATCTCCCATGCAGATTTCACTCCCTCGCTGCCCGACCGACTGACCACATCTGGAGGTTGTCCTTTGTGATTTTCAAATCCGAAGAGCTGCCTCCCCCAAAGAGCCCCCCAAGGAAACCCCCCTCTGTGTCCACTGCCTTGTTCGTGTCGGGAACGATGAAAACGACGTCGGCGCTCTGCAGTTTTCCCTGAGCAGTCATCTTCCCACTCGCAGCTGAAAAGAGAGGGAAAAGGAGGAAAAGATAATGAAGGAGCAGGAAATGAAGGGGATCGATGATTACTGAGACAGAAAAAAGGAAAGAGGATAGCCTGCAAAAAGTCGCTCGCACTTTCTTGACGCACACCAAAGATGTCATGTGAAGCTCCTGACGACGCGTCCGTCACTTTCCCACACAGCCTGACTGCCTGCCCCTCTGCCCGACTTACTTCTCTGTTGCTGGTATGCCACAGGTTCCCTCCCTGTGAGCATGTTCACCTCCATTCCTGCACGCTCAAGCAGGTCCCTGAGGAAGGGAGCCACGGGGCAGTCTCCAGCGATCTGCACAGGGCGGGCGGGAGAGAAAAAAAAGAAGGATGGGCAAGTGCGTTCGTGCATGAGTTTGTGAGTGATAGAGAGAGAGGTCTACAGGAAGAGACGACACAATGCCACTGCAGGAGAGAAAGAGAGAACAAAACATGAATTGAGCGGAGAGGAAGGAGGTAGAAATTCCTCGTTGAGTTTCCTGTCATGCATGACACTCTCGCTGGTGGACTGCACGTCCTGCGTCGGAATGACAATTCACAAGTGAACAAGCAAACTGACGATAAGCGCGTTCTTCAGTTGGGCTTTTCGAAGTCTTCGTCTCTCTGCCTCGTCCTCTGCCTTTCGTTTCGCCGCCATGGCCACAAACGTGTTTCTCTCCTGAGCAACGACCGAAGTCCACTGAAGCACAAAAGGGGGTGCAGGCACAGAACAGGGAAATTGTTTGCCACTCTTCTCGAGAGCTCGTATCACACAACCTCACAGAGACACTCGTCTCTCTCTCTCTCTCTCACACACACACACACACACACACACTCACACACACACACACACACACTCACACACACACACACACGCACGCACGCACGCACGCACACGCACACGCAAACGCAAACGCTGGGGCGGCAGCCAGTTCAGGAAAAAAAACGTCGGTAAAAAGTGTTGACCACTCCATTGAAGAAAAAAAAAAGGAGCTTAGGAAACCACTGCAGACGTGAGTAAACAGGTGGAGAGTCAACCAGCGAAAGAAAGTCAGGCGCATAGCCTGAAAGAGTCCCTGAAAAGGGGAAATTGCCGAAAGACGCCAACGGAGAGAAAATTGAGAAGCAGACGGACGGCAAGAAATAGAACAAAATGCATGCATCTGCTTCTCTGGCTTCACTCACTGGATTTTTTTGCTCCGTTCTTCTCACTTTTCGTCTGCAATCAACAGAAAGGAGAGAAGGAAAGCGTCTTGTTTGTCAATTCAGCAGCATGAAGTTTTATTGGATGCTCTGCAGAGGTCTGCCTGTTTGTCCAAATCTGGAAGAAACAAGAGTGGTCTGGAGGTTGCGTGTAAAAGAGACCGCAGGGAAGGCCCAAAAGAAATATGCCCTACGGTACTGGACACACAAAAAAATACTGACAATCGTGCCGGAATGTCCGCAGGATTTCCGGGTGCCTCCACTGACGCCACATCTGAGCTCTCCCCTTGTCCCCCTCCCTCCTGTTCTCCTTCTGCCCCCTCAGAAGACCCCAAAATTCTCTTGAGCCACGTAGGCCCAGCCACGTTATCGTCCAGCCAGTCATCTGCCTCCACGGCAAGACGGTCTGCCTGCCTCTGATTCCGGGAACCTCTATTCCTCAACTCCTGCATCCTCTTCACTCTCATCTCCTCCAGTTCCTCTTGGGTCACTCCAGCAAACCTGTAGACAGGCAGCGAGGCAGAGAGACGGAAAGGGAGACGGAAAGACAGGTAGAGGGGTGTCATTTCGTTTCTCTTCATGTTTCCGTGATGCTTCTGAAGAAGCCCGAAGGTCACAAAGACGCAGGAAGCACACGACGAAAAAAACGAGAGAAGAAACAACTAGGAAGGAAGAGTGACACACAAATCTGAAGATCTCATGCAGCCCCTTTTCGTTCTTTTCCTTTTGTTGCTTCATTGCGTTTTTCCCATCTCTTTTCTAACCTGACCGACCGACCGATCGAGTTCTTCCATTTCCTCCATGAGTTCCTGTCTTCTCTGCTTCTTCTTCTCCTGGATGTACGAGATCTTCTGCTCTGCAGTCAAACCCGCAGTCGCTCTACTCTCTGCTGCCGCCTCAGCAGCCGCCTCTGCTCGTGCGTCGTCTCCCCAGACATCGGGCTCATTGAATTTGATCTGCAGATCAGAGAGAAAGTCATTGAGAGAGCAGAGAGAGATGGGATGGGAAAGAAAGGACTGTACGCGAATTTTCTGAATGTGCATTCGTTGTGAATTCTCCCCTCCCCCCTGACTGACGTTTGCCTTGTCTGCTTCATAGGCTTCTTCTCTCTCTCTCCTCTTCTTTTCCAGGAAAGCAGCGGCCGCCGACTGATCTCCAGGCATGGCGGCGGCATTCTGCATTCGCAACTTCTCTGCCACACTCTCTGCCTCCTCTGATCTCCCACCCCACTGCTGCATCTCCTGTCTTCTCTGCAGATCTCTCTCGATCTCCTCATCTTCCGTATCTTGAGCAGCCTGGGAGATGGCGGGGGGGGGGGAGAAGACTGTCGGGGTGGGGCTGTACTGCCCTCTGCGCCTCCTCTCCGTCTCAATTTCTCCCTCCTCTTCAAATAAATCCGCAACACCACTCGGCATCTTCCGATTTCCGACCACAACATCGGAAGAGGAAGAGCTCTGATGAGTGCTCGTCGGAGAAGAGTGGTGGGGGGTTTCTGCGGCAGGGGGTGAGGGGGTCTTGTGGGAGGTCAGAGGAACGGCCTGAGAGAGGCGAGTGAAGTCTTGCGATGGCCCGTCTTCTGGGGAAATCGACAATGATGATAGGGGTAAGTCCCCGTCCATCCCCATTTTCTCCTCTGCCTCTTTCAATTGACTGTCTCTCTCATTTTCCCCCAACGCTTCCCAGTCTGCCTCTGCAGTTTCGATATTTCCAAGTACGTCCGAGTCTGTCAAGGCTTCAAAATCTTCATCGGCTTCAAACGCAGGCTGCTCAGAAGAAGCGGCAGGCACATATACGGGATCTTCTGATCCAAAATCGTATTTCCTCCCCGTCTGCTCTTCATACATGATAGATACCCTCAGTCTCTTCTCCTCCTCAGTTGTGAATGACTCCTCCTCCTCCTTGCTACTTAGAGCATCTGTGGCACCAAAAATCTTCTTTTCCATCTCCAAAATATCACTCTCATCTCCCATACCAGCGACAATCATCGGCCGCTGTACGTCTGGTTCTAGATCGGCAAGGCCCATTCTTTTCATCAGCTCTCTTTTTTGGTCATCCGGGGTGATCGGCCCTGTGGTCGGACCCCTCGAGGGCGACGCAAAAGAAGCCGAAGACGTGGGCGGCGCCACTGCGCCGCCACCCAATCCAACTCCCTTCGCTACTGGTGGCGTCGGGGTAGGACTTGCTCCCGTATAGACACCCTCCACGTCTCCCGTCTCACCCCCGAAGTCCAGCTTCAAACCATTTCCCATCGACATCCAATCTAGGTTCTGCGCTCTCCCTGGAGTCTTCCCCCCCCCCTCTGACCTGGCTGTTGGTGCCCCTTCACGTGCCCAGGGAGGCGGAGCGGGGGGCATCGCACCCCTCCGTGGCGGTTGCCTTCCCCTCACCTGCCCCGGGCGTCCCCCCCTTGTTGGAGCAGGTAACCCGTCCAGCATAGACTCTTCATCCATGCCCTGCACTGAGGCCATAAAGTCCTCAGGATCGAAGTCTTCATCCTTCTGCATTTCTCTCAACTGCTTCCTCCTATTCTCCAGCTCATCCCCCTTCAATGTCGGGAACGCGGGATTTGACGCCAACCACTCTGGGTCAGGGTCCTTCCTCCCAGTGTACTCCAGTGAGGCTGTACCGTCCCAATTCGAGAATCTTCCTCCTACAGGTTTCGGCTTCTTCTTCTTCACCTGTTTCATGATCTGCTCTTGATCAAATGGGTCAAAGCCCTTCAACTCCCCCCCAATTCTGAAACCCCCAAAGGGATCAAGTAACTCGTCATCGCCCTTCTTGCCCATCAGACTGGAGACGGCGGCGTCTCGTCGGGGTCCCTGTTTGGTCTGTGTGGGCCAGAAGGAAAAGAAAAAAGCGCTGGGGGCAGTGCCACGAAGAGTTCCGGCAGCCCCATAGAGAAGGGAAAGACACAACGAAGCTGTGAAGACCGACATGGCGTCACTTTGGCTCACTCCAGAGACGTGTACAGGAGACAGCAAAACCAAGTAAAAGGAGACGTGACTGGTCGCTCAAAGCGTTCTCTCCCTGTCAGTGTGCAGACAAGAGTCAAAAGGACTCCATGACGCATACACCACTTCTTTTCCCTCATATCTATCTATATCATCATCCCACGTGGCTCCCTTCTCAGAACTTCTCTCAGGTCGGATGCAAGAGACTCGCTGATCCGGCCGCGGCCCGGGGCCCGACCAGAAAACCTGCCTCGCGCGGGACCGCGCGCGCGTGCATGCGCTTTTTCCACACATGCAACGAAAAGCCGGATATTCGGTCGAGTGCACACAAAGGATCTGCAAAAAAAAAAGGTCAGTGGTTTCAATGATCCCGGTTCAATCATAACCTGCAGTGACATATATATATAACTTGAATCAATGTTTCCGTGGCAAACAGAAACTTGTATATATAGGTCTGCACAACCTCTTCTCTGGTGGAAGCCGTTCGCCTCCTGACCAGAAACTGGCTGCCTTTCGCCAATCCTGAGTTTTCCTTGAAGTTTTTCCGTTGTCGGTAATTCTTCTATACCGATACATATATACACGTGCACTGTTATTAATATCCAAACGCGATGAGGCCCGCAAGCAGTCTGGGCATCCCCAGCTGCGATCTGCAGCCTGCGTTGGTGATGAATAAGTCAGAGGGACCACAGCATGCAGGCACAACAGGAGGGGGGGCGCCGACCTCCCTCGCGACAGCGTCTCACTCCGCCGCGTCCAAAAGCCAGCCCCCTTCTTCTGCAACATGCGCCATCTGCTCGGAACCGTTTAAAGGAGGCGACCAAGTGGTTGCCAACAGTTCCGGCAAGCGTCTGCACGCCCGCTGCTTCGTGTGTACGAAGTGTAAGAAGCCTCTGTCAGGAAAATTCGTTGCGACAAAAGAGGAACCAAACAAACCATACCACCCTGAATGCCTGAGTTCAGGTCAGTCAATTTCTTTCTCACTCTCTCCACTCTCCTTTATCACTTTCCCATGCACCCCAGATGATCTCTTCTTTGTGCTTGCAGCCAAATCCCCAGGGACCTGCGCCAAGTGTGGGGAGGGCATTCCCTACGGGATGAGGTACTTGACTGTGGGAGAGAAGGTTTTCCACGCCGCCTGCTTCGTCTGCACCCACTGCGGAGAGCAACTGGAGTCATCCTTCGCCTTCAAGAAAGACGACCCCAATTCTCCGTACCATCATGAATGTCTAAAACAACAGGTGCTGCCCAAGTGCCGTGTATGCGAAGCCCCAATGCACGGGAAGATCGCTATGAATAAGTATTGGCGGGATCAGATGTGTCACGCCCACACAGAAGGACCCTCCAAGCTTGCCACCTGCGCGTCGTGCGGTCGCTACGCAGCGAAGGGACAGAGGCTCATCCAAGTGGACCCCGACCGAAAGCTATGCGATGACTGTCAGGCCACTGCCGTGTTTGATGCTCTCGACGCACAGCCTCTTTATGCCAACGTGGTGCACTTCTTTGAGGACTCTCTAGGCCTCCCACTTCCAATGACGCCTCCCCTTTCTCTGGTGGACTTGCGGCGTCTCAACGGACAGCAGGAGCAGGAGATGGGGCACCAGCACAGATCCTGTTCGGGTCTCTGTGTGACAGAGGCAACCATCCGAGTGGAAACGAAAAAATCCACAGGGGAGGTGGTGAAGAAAGAGAGGAAGGTTGAAGTGAAGGCCATTTTGGTCCTCAGCCACCTGCCACGCACTTTGACGGGTGGCATCATCGCTCACGAGTCCATGCACTGCTGGCTGAAGCTAGCAGGATACCCTCTGAATCTTGACTCCAGAGTGGAAGAAGGACTCTGTCAACTAGCTGCGATGCTCTGGTTGGACGCACAGCCCCCGGCAAGGAGAGACAGGGACCCGATGGCTGAGAAGACCAACGAACTGTCTGAGTACTTCAAATGGAGAATCGCTAACAACGCACCTACGGAGTACCTAGAGGTCCGTTGGCAGGGCAGGAGTCGCACTGTTTTTTCTTTTTGTGGGAGAGGGAGAAAGAAAGAAAGAGAGAGAGAGAAGAAAGAGAAAGAGAAAGAGAAAGAGAGAGAGAGGGAGAGAGGGAGAGAGAAAGAGAGAGAGAGAGAGAGAGAGAGAGAGAGAGAGAGAAAGAGAGACAGAGAGAGAGAGAGAGAGAGAGAGAGAGAGAGAGAGAGACAGAGAGAGAGAGACAGAGAGAGAGAGAGACAGAGAGAGAAAGAGAGATACCGCTTGCTTGTTCGTGTTTCTTCTGCCCTCTCTGCGTTTCTCTTATCTGTTCGCCGCGTACGTCTTGGATTGCAACCTTTCCCCTGAAACATTTTTGCCTGACGGTCGGCTGAATTCGTTCTGCGGTATAGCCCCCTCCTGGGACCTTCCCAAAACTGTTACTCGACACAGACTTTATTTCTTTCATGCAGTTTGTGGAGTCTATATAGCTTAGATCTGTGCATTTCAACGGCACCGTTTCTGTAAGAATACCAGCGCTTCTCTTTTTTAATTTGTGGTTTTTTCTGCATCGTGATCATTTCCTCTTAATTCCCCTCCTTGTGTGCGTCTGCAGGGCTACCAGCTTGCACGGCGTGCGTATGACCGAGTGGGTTTGCAGCGCCTTTTGCAGCATGTTAGACAGACTGGGGCCTTTCCGGAGCTCCAGATGTACTAATTCAGAGCGTGGGATCGAGAGCTTAGCCGTCAAAAGGTCTGAAGGTGGAAATCAAACAATTATAAAAATGTACTGACCCCGCGAACGTCACCAAGTGATACTCCGAATGACTCGGATAATGGAACACTGCAAGGTATGCTAGAATGTATGAAAACAGTTTGAGTAAATTTTAAAAAACTTCGAAAACATGACCGTGACTTATTTAAAGATACTTTAAATTAATTTGGAAACAGTCACATAAAATATGTATAAATCTTTTATTATAAAGGGTTTCCAGCTAGGTTTCCAGAAATTGTAGAGAGATATTTCTCGAACTTGTTGATTTTTTTAAGAAGAGTTCTTTAGAAAGGTCCGTTATAGCAACTTTAAGCATCTAAATTTGTGCATAATGATCTTTCATATACTTTTTTAAAGTTTTGTGGGGGGGCCGGGGAAAAATAAAAGAAAAACTACTGTATTTAAAATTAAGCTAAGCCTGTTGTTTTTCTACCTCGCGGTAGATTATTTCTTGCCTTATAGATATGTTTGAAAGCTACTATAGTGCGTGTATAATTAGAAACAAGGCCTCAGACTAGGCCTCATACAGGTTTATCGCCCTATAATTATAATCAGTAGAAATATAGGGACTGTGTCCCTTGGCACGCCCTGGCCATTTTATTATCAGAAGGTTATTGGCTCCGTCAGATGGAGTGAGACTTCATGGATCAGTTCACTATTTGCATTCATGCCTCTGTTTGGCTCAACTTTTAGTCTTTATATTATTTGAATTCACTCTGCATGGATTTCTGCATACATGGAAGTATGAACAGAATTATTTATGCACACGATATACGCGAATTACTCTCATATGGCGCGCGATACCTTTGCATGCCTGACACGGCCGGATATGCACACATACTGACGCCACGTATGCGTCATCTCAAATTTCACTTAATCATCTGTATGATTAAAAATATAAAATCTAGTGTAAAATGCTCTATTTAAAAAATGATTTGATTGATTGATTAATTGATTGATGTCAAACCCTAGGTGGAGTTAGAACTCCCGGGCGGCGTATACATGCATGGGTCTGTTCAATTATGCCAGCTGCAAGCTAAGTGGACGACAGTTATTTGAACTTAATCTAATCAATCATTTACTACAATATGGTGAAAAACCATAAAGAGGAGAGAGGGTTGAGAGCGCAAGAGCGATGTGATGCATTTACGAACCCCGAGATCAGAAAAGGGGGTGGATGCAAAGGGTGAGTCACAACGAGTGAAACAGTCTGATTGAATTAATGCCAACCACTGTAAAAAGCCTTGTTTGGCAGTCTATTGGAGGCAGACAGAGAGCCGACGAATAAAAATTATCTATACACCGGCAGCAGGCTTCATAGGTGCACAGCTTTCTATTAGAGCAACCAACAGGCAGCCCACCTTGCCCGCTCATTGGGTTATATGTCAGCATGCGTAAAAAAGAAAAGATCGAGCCATCCGTAACTGACAGGGCAGAACGGGGAAGGGCAGAGACAGAAAGAACACCGGAGGATGACTTGCTGCACAGGAGGAAGACAAACATATCGCGGGAGGACGGGAAGTCGCGCTGCAGAGGGGTGAGTCTAGCAAGGAGGGGAAAGTGAGAGGAAGATTGCCCATCATCCTCAGAAGCCTTCATACATTCCTTTGCAACTGTCTGTCTCACCTTGCTCTTAAAGAAAAGTGAGCTGGTGCTTTGTGCCCTACGACTATTCTGCCCGCGTTGCGAAGACAGATCGGGCTCAACTCTCAGCGAGTGGACAGAAATCAAATCAGCCCAACGAAGCAGCCTGTCTATAGATCTTGTGAATTGTTGGCAGCAATTATTCTTCCAGGCACGTAACATGGCTGCAGGAATAGTGTGTGTTGTGATGGAAAGAGAGTGCCACCAGTTAGCCATGCGGGAGCAGAGAAGGGCTTTACAGGGAAGAAGACCAAGGATGTAAAGAGAGGGCAGGTGGAGGCTGTGAGCAGACAAATAACCACACCAACGGGCAAACCAAAGCTGCAAAGCATCAAGAGCGAGCAGGTCTGCATCCCGTACTGGCAGACATTCAAGGCAGTAGAGCGTTACGGGGGTCCAGCAGGCTCTAAAAACTATTACCTGCGCGTCAATGCTGAGTGGGCCCATACTCGCAATCAACCCAATTACCCTTTCCAGAGTCCGCAAAGCAGAAGCAATATGGGACTCAATTGTTTTGTTCAAGCACCCCCCTTCAAAGAAAACATACCCTAGATAATATTTGTATTCGGATGTCCATTCAACTTCCCTCCCACCATACATGACTCTACCTACAGACTGCCCCAGAGCCAAGGCAGACAGACGCAAGATTTCGTTTTCTTTAAGTTCACAGTCAATCTCCATTCCTTCTAATACCCTTCCAAGGCTGAGAACTTCTTTTGTAGATCTGAGACGGAATGAGCAAGGAAACAGAGATCATCCGCATACCCCAGACTGCCTAAGATACAGTTGTCAAGGAGGACAGGTTCGGGCTCTCTCTCAGGCTCCTCGACGCTGCCCTCTCCCATTCTGCTGTCTGACCATCCTGCTCCCTCTGCTTCTCTGTCTATGGCCTCCTCGTTCTTGCTAACTGAACACATACGGGGAAGGTCATTGATATAGATAAGAAAGAGAATGGAAGAGAGAGCATCACCTTGCTTTAGCCTAGCGCTCTCCCAAAAACGCAAAGAGTTCCCGTCTACCTTTCTCCAGACCTCCCTATACATTTCACATATCATACACACATCTGCCTCACACACACCTTCTCTTCTCAGTTTCTGAATTAGCTTACCTCTCAGCACAGTGTCGAAAGCTTTGGAAAAATCAACAAAGCCTGCCAGCAGAGCTTTCTTTTTCTTTTTAGAGGAGAGAATGGCAGAGATAAGCGTGCCTACCCCTTTCCTTGTTCCCACCCCTTGTCTGAAACCTAGCTGCCTGACGTCAAGCTCATGCAACTTGAGAGCGCACACGGCCGTCCATCAGCAAACCATGAATTAAAACAGTGAAAGTCGGTAACTATATAGGCTCCCCATATCAAAAGAAAAAAAAAAAGAAAATTAGGCTAAAAACCCTAGTAAAAACCTAATTAGTTTTTTTTTATTTTTGATTTTCTAGAACAACACCTGAATAACTGTTGTTTGGGGTATTGCATGGGTGTTGCACAATGCACAAGTGTTGTTTAGAAAAGAAAAAAAAAGAAAAAAAGAAAATCAATTAAAAATCAATTTTAGGCAATTACTTATTTATTTTTTTTTGATATATATGGGGAGCCTACTACTGAGCCTAGGTCAGTAAGCACACCACTACACACCATTTAATTAGACTATTGCTACCCTATTAAAAGAACTACGACGGTGCAAGCCGAGGCCCGGCAATGGACCGCGGGGCAACCAGAAACATAAATCCTATCCTATCTTCTCATATCCTAGCTAAAGAATATCTGGTGGAATGTTTGGTAAAAAAGTCCGGTTAGCGGACATTGAATCTGACATTCCGATTTACCTAGCTTTTTGAAAAATCAACTTACTACTGGACCTAGTACTGCATGGACTTAGTGTTTTGAAAAAGTCTGTATGTTTTGTGGATCTCGAGGAGTATGATAGAATATATAAAGCTAGAAATTTATGTAGTCATTTATATATAAAGCAGGCTTCAACTTGAAGTGCTTAGTAAAGCGCCTAGAAGCAAACTGTGCTGCAAACAGGCTTGAAACAGCTAGGCAAACAGTAACTTTTAAAGGCTTTTAACATTTTTTTTTATATAAGTAAAAAAAAATGTCCGGTTGTCAAAAATTGTAATAAAGTGAACAAAGAAACTTACCGGAATTTTTAATCAAACAAACTAGATCAGAAACTAGTGTAAAAGATGTTAAAATGAAGATGTAAATTTAGTTTTAGATTTAGTTTAATCATCTACATGCAGATGCAAATACAAACAAAGAGCTCTTCATCATCATTCTATGTCAACGTCCACAACATCGGGAAATGCATTGAAGAGAACGCGCACGAAACTCGGATTACTCATGCGATTATTGTGGAGTTTAACACTCTCGATTGATGGCAATCGCCTTGAGCCCAAAAGACTCGACAGACTATCAACAGACGCTTCGGTGAGCAGATTGCCGCAAAGTTCCAAATATTGGAGACGGGGAGGGGGGTCGCTCATCCATTTGTTGGTCAGTGCTGTGAGCACATTGTCTGTGGGCTCTGTCTGCACAATCTCCAGCCTTTTCAAGCCTGGCAACTTCTCTGCAATCAAAACCTGTGAAAGAGCCCTGCCTTCTTCAGGCCCCAACCTGCTGCTATAAATTACGAGCTTGCGAAGGGAGGACAAGCGCCCACTGCCCAGGCCCACGCACAAAGCGCGAACCTCTTCGATCCCATGAAGACGGCCCACACAAAGTGTCTCCAAGAGACGGAAAGACTGAGATCTTAGGGCGACTGAGAGCATCCTCACTTCAGCTGCAGCATTTGCGGGGGGAGACGAAAAGACGTCAGGTCAAGCTGTCGCAGTGCGGAAGCATGAGGGCACTGGAGGGCAGCAGCAAGGGCTTGCATCCCGTCTTGCCCAATCTGTGTCAATTCCACTTCCAAGTCCCTGAGGGAAGGGACCCTGCCCCCTCGCACAAGGGCGGACAGAGACTGAGCACCCTCTGTGCCGATGCTACTGTAGCGGCACTTGAGGGACTGGAGGGCTGGCAGACTGCCCTGACCTCTAGACAGGCCTTGCAGAAAGGCCGACATGGGATCCGAGAGGTCCAGTTCCTCCAGGGAACGCAGGGAGGCCTCTGCGTGTGATATGGCTTCTCCAATTTTTTCCCAGCAGAATCGGCTAAACACTTGGAACTCCCTGCAGGTGAAATTCCGCAACCCCGACAGCTTACCTGCTCGAATAATCTCTGCAAAACTGGTCACTCCCGCATCTGCGTGTGCAAATCTGGTCACTCCCACACCTGTGTCTGCCAACTTCCCCACAGAGATGTTCACCATTATAGGAGGGTCAATCCTCCCTCGAGACAGACACTCACAGACCGAAGCAAAGCTACGGTCCCAGGACATTTTCAGACTTACAGTTCGGAGAGCAGGAATCTTACCAGTGCTGAGGACATCCCCTAACGCTACGCACCCCTGTCCATCCCAGCCCCCCTCCATGTCCTGCCTGCATACTACATTGAGCGAGAGATCCCGAAGAGACGGGAGACCCCCCCCACCTAGACCCTGTGCTAGTCCCCCTACCCCCTCGTCCCCTTCCTCCCCCCAATCCAAATCGATCTCTTGCAAGGACAAACACCCCCCGCAACCCAACGCCACTCCCAAAGCCGCCATTGCGTTTCCGTTTATTGTCATGCTGTCGCTCGATACAAATTTGAGGCTAAAACTCACAAGCAACGATAGGCAACCTCCTCGAATCGCACTGGCAAGGGCCCTAACTCCCTCTTCGGCATCGCCTCGATGCATTCCAATGTCCAGCGTCTGCAGACGGGACACCTGGCCTGTTGCCAAGCTGCGGCCGAGGCTCGCAAAAGCCTCGCCTGTCATTTCGGATCGAGAGGGCATCTTCAGGCACTTCAATTGGGATAAGTGCCCAGAACTGAGTGCGGTGGCAAGAGCAATGACCCCCTCGGCAGTCCCCTGAAGTCCCCATGGCATATCAGGGATGATGAACTCTTGAAGAGATGGGGCACCCTCGACACCCAATGCAGTCGCAAACGCTGCCAACTGCGATGAGCACATTGGGGAAAAAAAGCTCGCCCCAAGATCAAGACGCCGCAATTTAGCAAAACGACCTGGGACCGTCAGGAAAGCAGCAGGCACCTGAACACCCCCAAGCCCACCCCCTATAGGCTCACCAAACACCGAAGTACCACTCAAATCAAGTTCCTCCAACTCCTTCAACGCTTCTGTGGAGAGCAGCTCTGCAACGGAAGAGTAATCCTCTTGTCCCACCTGCCCAGTCACACCAGTTAGAGGATTGTCTTTTAGCACCAGGACTCGCAAGTGAGGCACAGCCCCTGCACTGACTGCAGATGCCAAGTGCTTCAATCCCCCTGCCCATATACCATTTCCCTCAAGGTCGAGGGTCTGCAGAGAGGTCGTCTTCTTTGCTTTCAGTGCTTCTGCTAACGCCCGAACCCCCTCTGCTTTGGCCTTTGTACGGGCAAGTTTGAGGGACTGAAGGGGGAGTGACTGGGGGGACGAAGACAAGCCCCTCGCGAGCCCCCGCACTCCAATAGGGCTCAAAGGGTTGTCACTCAGGTCAAGGCTCAGAAGGTGGGAGAGCCAGCCAAAAGAGAGGACAGATTGGAGGCCTTCCATAGAGGCCTTGCGAAGTCGATTGCCTGCAACGCGGGTGGTGTTGGAGATAGTATACACGCGATCAGGTACCACGACGCAGATGCTGGAGAAAGGAAACTGTCCATACTGAATGTAGCGGTGAAGAGTTCACCACACCAGCGGGCGGATAAGCATCCAGGCATGCGCTCGGACACGAATACAGAAAAAAACGAAGCCAGAGACGGGAAAGAGTTTCCCACTGACCACTCAAGTTCAGATGTTGCAGAGGGCGAGGGAGCAGGTGAAAAATCCCGGCAGCCCCGTCATCGAGATCGCACTCTGGAGCGAAAAGGGAGGGGAGGGACGGAGGTCGACAGGTGAAGAAGCTTTCGAGCAAACAACGACACGCACAGCTCTTCTCCCATCAATAGACAGTCTCGGCCGGGCTTCTCTCATTGACAGTTTCGAGAGACTCCATGCATTGCCGGGAGGGGAAAGGAGAAGCCGTGGGAAGAGAAACTTCGATCTTACACACAACGCCTGTGTGACAGGGGTATTACAATAGACGAGAACGCGCAGACATGGTGATGCCATGAGAGAAAGCGGCAGGGACAACCGACTGGAAAGGTCCATAGTCTTCAGACAAGTCAAGTGAGCCCCTTGAGTCCCTGCCGCTTTGAGTCTCAAGATGAAGTCGAGGAGCACAGACAGGCAGGCGTCCTTGCAGAGGTGAGGACCTGTAGAGAAGAAGTAAAAGGTATTCTGTCGGGGGGAAGCCAATGAATGGTGCGCCGAGCCGCATGGCGGCCTTCTTTTTCTTTTCACCTGGCAACTCTCCTTCTCCTCCCTACCTACATGTCTTTCTGTATGCACCAGATGCCCTTCTTGAGCATGCCAGACATCATCATCCTTGTTTCTTTGTGGGTGGCCAGACACATGACGGGAAAGAGAGCAACTTCCCCACTGACCGCATTTGAGAGTCTCAAGAATACCACACCCCTCAGGAATGGAGGACAAGAGAAGCTTCAGCTTTGACGCGCTGAGGCAGAATCCTGCAGAGACGAATGCCTTCAGTGATGTGTGCCCGCACGCTGGTGTACTGAGATGTGAGCAAGGACAATCTGCGCTTGCGTCCCCAGAAACAGGGGGCGGCAGTTCGGGGAGACGAATGGTTATGTCAGATCGAGACCGAATTCGAGACAGAAAAGGGGCGCATTGGTGCAAAGAGAAAACACTCAACGGTCAAAAGCAGAAGCCTGGCTTTGGCTGAGCATCAAGAATGGCAGGGTTAAGAGGGGGAAAACATTTTCAAACGGAGATATTCATTCTCTTCTGTTCATTCATTCGTCCACTCATGGTTCGAGAGACGGCCGAAGAACGCGTCCACTTCCCTGTCCACTCACCCGATAGGTTGAGGATCTCAAGGGGCAATGAGAGGCGTCTCTGTACATAGACAGAACCACGCAGAAGAAGACGCAATTGTCAATGAATGGATGCACCCGAAGTAAATGGCCGTCTCCTTCGGGTCGCACTCCTCCCCTCCCCTCCCCTCCCCTCCCCTCCCCTCTCCATGCAGTTGACCGACAGCTAGCTGACCTTTTTCATGAACTCCAGAAAAAGCCAAGCCACACCGAAGCCACTCCTGCCCGACGCCATTTCGGAGATTTCCTGCGGCACAGAGCGACCAGCAGAGGTGCGATCATAGACAGCGCCTCTAGAAGCACACCGAAAAAAAAAAAAAAAAGCTAAGACAGAGATCAACAACGGGGCGATCAGTAGACCCACCTCAGCAGACGGGCAAGCGTGCTCGAAGATCACACAGAGCTCGATGTCCTTCCTCTCCTCAGATCGGTTCCCGGTGCGACGGGACTGCACGTCGGCTGCGAACGAAGAAGGAGACAGGGGAAAGTGAGCGAGACGGATGAATGCTTGTGAATTGGGGAACCAAGTTCCAGCGAGGAATGCAGAACAGCTCTCAAGAGTGGGATACGCGCACAGGAGCTCTGGAGTCCACTTGCCGATTCCAACATTTTGGGGGGGAGCAGAAGTGAATTTGTAACAGACGAGGGACTTCGGAGGAAGCACTTTCGAAAATCAGGTTTCGGCGTCTCTGAAAAAGCGTCTTCAGCTCGTGAGACTGGTCAACCAAGGTCAAAAAAGAAAGAAGCAGTGCAGAAACCCAGCTAGCAGTAGATTGCGGGAAATTCAATTGGATCCCACTTTTTATCGGTCCTTCTCACAGTGACTGCATGTCAGTGTCTGGACATGTCTGGAGATGTCTGGAGACGTCTGGAGTTAATGGAGCACGCGGGCCGTCGGAGCTAATTCCGCGGGAACATGCATGCATGCAGTTTTCGCGCAACGTCAGGAGGCCGCGCATGGCCGCGCATCATGCATTTTTGCTGCATGCATGCATACAAAAGAAAGTGGTGCAAGTGTGTATCTGGCAGACGTAATACTCGATCTCGACGTATGTATATAACTCGATCGACACACGGTGTTCGATGTGGAGCTTATCATGCATATAGATGGATTGTTCAAAGCAGCACATCGCCTTCTTCACGGGCTTGTCTTTTTGGAGCGCTTGCTTCTGTATAGGACGACTGTTCACCCCTGTCGCGTCGACTGAAATCGAGACGGCCTGCAAGGTACAGAGCGCAGGCATATATATATATATATATATATACATTCGTGCGTGCGCTCCGCTGTCTTCCCTGCATCTGAGCTCGGTGACTCTTCCAAAAAGTACCTCAGGGAAGTGATCGCCTGCGGACCGGCAGTGTGTATGATTCCTGTTTTCGCTCTGCCGACTGAAAAGGCCCAGTCTGAGTCGCAGTTAAACACAATTTAAAGGAGCTACTTGCTCCAGGGGTCGTTGCACGTTGTCACACGCTGAGCGACCAAAAAAAGCGAAAAGTGATGGGCTGGGTCTGGTTTCTGGTTTTTGCTCTGGGTGAAGTCTCCACCAAAGCCGGTAAGCCTCTCAAACCTACCCACAAAGTAGCTTCGACGCATGTGCGTGAACGCATGCATGCATTTGACGAGTCGATCCCCTCATCTGATTGCACACACACACACACACACACACACACACACACACAAAACTGATTTTCCGCTATGAAGACACGCTACATTGACTGTGCTTGCCCTCTATCCTGCTTGTTCGTATTCGTCTTGTGCACGCGCATCCGTTTCCAAACTTTGAAGGGAAGCATAGGGAACCAGCAGAAAGACATCCCCCGCCCCACAGTCAGCAGAGGTACAACGTTGGATCTACAGCACATATGGAGCCAATTGCCTTGAATTTAATTTGAAGCGGCTGTCTTCTTATCAGCACACAAAGTCCCCTCCGAATGTCACAGTTTGATTGCGGTGGGAGCCTACATAATATAAGTGCCGGTCTGATTGCCCCTACGCAAGGCTTTGCAGGTTCTTCTGGAGGGGCGAGGGGGAGTCTGAGTGCCTCCGGTGGGCGCGGAAGACTTCAGTCAGAGGAGTTGGGGAGGCACAGGTTCAAACGTCGAAAGAGCCTCAGCAAGGACTTGGACGATAAGTTCAAAAGATGGAAGAAGAGGGCTGAGGCGACTCATCACTTAATGTATACAATGAAGCACCCTCAGAGCAGTCCGACGAAGTATAAAACCGACATTTGGAGACCTAACAGCCTTAAGCACGGTGCACGATCAAGGAGAGAGCTGCACTGTGCAAGGCTTTCGAATGCCCCTCTTGTTCTCACACAGCTGAGCAACGGTGAGATTTTTGAGATTCCCTTCCAGTGTGGGTGGGAGTTCACCCACGCGCCCAATTTTCAAGAGTTTGTGGAGTCCCGCGCCTCCCAAATCAATTTGAAATTCCAGACCATGCCATGGATGAGGTACTGGAATCTTCGAGTGGCGGACTTCAGATACAACAGGGAAGATGAAGTCAGTCAGTCAGGCAACCGGCCAGTGGGTATCGTTGGTCACCCATACACACTCTGTTTTCAATCGCGTAATGTCGCTGCATAAGTCAAAGCAAGGACACCTAAGGGGTGAAACAACCTCCAAAATTTCATTCCACTTTCCCTTTTCCGATGCAAATTGGAGTCCTTCGAATTCAACAATCGCACCTCGGAGAAGTCTGCGAACTGATTGATTGACCGCTGAATGAATGAATGAATGAATGAATGAATGAATGAATGAGTGAATGAATAAATGAATGAGTGAATGAATAAATGAATGAATGAATGAATGAATGAATGCAGATTTTGGTCCTCCGGCTCTCCGTGCGAGCGACCTCTATAGGGTCTCCGGAGGCCCAAACGTTTCTGAAGAGCCCCGCCAGGCGGTGGGCAATGCTCACAGTGGTGCCTCCACCAAAACTCAAGTGAGTGAGTCAGTCGATCAGTCAGAGAGTCTAGGGAAGAAAGGGCAATGCTCACAGTGGTTCCTCCACCAAAACTCAAGTGAGTGAGTCAGTCGATCAGTCAGAGAGTCTAGGGAAGAAAGGGCAATGCTCACAGTGGTACCTCCACCAAAACTCAAGTGAGTGAGTCAGTCGATCAGTCAGAGAGTCTAGGGAAGAAAGGGCAATGCTCACATTGGTACCTCCACCAAAACCAAAGTGAGTGAGTCAGTCGATCAGTTCCTCCACCAAAACTCAAGTGAGTGAGTCAGTCGATCAGTCAGAGAGTCTAGGGAAGAAAGGGCAATGCTCACAGTGGTACCTCCACCAAAACTCAAGTGAGTGAGTCAGTCGATCAGTCAGAGAGTCTAGGGAAGAAAGGGCAATGCTCACATTGGTACCTCCACCAAAACTCAAATGAGTGAGTCAGTCGATCAGTCAGAGAGTCTAGGGAAGAAAGGGCAATGCTCACAGTGGCACCTCCTGCAAAGCTCAAGTGAGTGAGTCAGTCGATCAGTCAGAGAGTCTAGAGAAGCGGGGTGGGGGGGGTTGCAAATGACCCGCAGTGCTCCCAAAAGACGTCATGCAGTCTGCAGAGCTGCACTTTGCCCGCCCATCTGCTCAACCTCCAAAGATAGAATGGTCTCTCCGCGTGATGCGGTCGACTGGCCATGCATGCTCAGTCAAGACTTCATTTGATGGAGGTGCACCCCGATCCATCTTTTCTTCTATGGCGGCACTTCCTGTCCTTACTCCAATACCCAGGAATGAAAACAGTCCATAAATGTGCACATGTCCGTGTGCGAGTCTATGTGCCAGTCTCTCTCTCTCTCTCTCTCTCTCTGTGTGTGTGTGTGTGTGTGTGTGTGTGTGTACACGCGCGCGAGCGAGAGAGAGAGGGGTGGTGGGGGGGGGGACGAGACAAACAAATAATCCGTGTCATTCCTGCCGCCCCTTTCTGTTTCTGTCCGACTGTGCAGATGGGAGCCGTTTCGTCTGAGAATTCCCGTCGCGTTCCTTCCTGCCTCCACCAAGGGGGAGAGAAAGCTCGGCAGCAGGGACAAAGGCTGGCCTGTGTGTTACTTCAGATCTCCCATCAGCAGACCGCCATCCAGGCTAGAGCCTGAGCAGATAGACACAGGAAATGTGTCGGAGGCATACGTTGCCCAGCAGGTCAAGTGGCCTCTGGCAAGTACGTGGACGGTGTTTAGGGACAGCCGGCTTCCCGTTCCGGGGTCAACAATTCCCTTCAGTGTCAGTCAGTCAGTCAGTGAGTCATTCAGTCAGTCAGTCAGTGTGCGTCTGGTCTTTCTTTCTGGATGGGTGCTTTGCCTCGATGCAATCGTAGTCTCATGAGACGGCTGAAGCAGCGCGGAATACGGAGGTTCTGTTCCTGTAGCCGCTACAGTACAGAATCGTTTCTCTTTCAATCGGTCAGAAGGACGGTAAGGCGACCGATCATGTGAATCTATTTGCATCCCTTCTTTGTCTGTTTCTTCCTTCTCTCCTCTCATTGTTTCGGCAGGTGACCTTTCGGTGTCTCCACATACGCGCAAATTTGCTCACAGACATCTTCGGGGTCCGGCACTTGGAGAGCATGGTTGCGATCAAGAAGTCCAAGTACGTTATCCCTGTCGCCTCCTCACCCAACGAGGTCGAGGTGCAACTCTCAGGGGAGATCGCTTACGACAAGATGGCTTACGACTCCCATCTCTCCCGTTTCCTGGTGCCTTTGGAGTTCTCCGTGATGGTCCCATGGGATGACTCCAACCCGGATGAACCTGATCCACATTCAACAACCAAGTTTGAGGTCAGGAACTGACAAAGAAAAGCATCATCCTCTTTTGCGTGCATCAGCCATTTTCACTCTGCGCTCTGTGCAGTGGCAATGAATGGGTCCTCTCATCATTTCATTTCAATTCAATGGTTTGGAAGTCTCTTTGCATGTGTCCGTCCATCTCTCTTCTCTCGGGTCTGTATCCAGAATTAAGCAGGCGACGCTCGTCTTTTCGTTCCTTTTCTTGTCGACCACTTACATATTGTAGCTGGCAGAACGCATGAATGGATGAAACAGTATTTTCATCAATGAACAAATGAATGAATGGATGAATGAATGAATGAATGAATGAATGAATGAATGGATGAATGAATGACAGACTCGCTGGAAGGTTAGATCGATGGATAGGTGGCTGAAGGAACTTCGTTTGCACATTTTGTGCAGGTCATCTTACCGATTTTCTTTCAACTTCGGGTCCGTCAGCCCTCCTCCGGTCTGGTTGTCTCCGTGCGTCCAGACCAAAAGGTTCTCTCCATAGGAGAACGGTTGATACTCAGGGGGGAGGGGAAACCGAAGGACCCCTGCTCTCTGTCGGGAGACTTGTTGAACCCCGCAGGACCAGGGGCAGAGGGAGGGAACTCGCAGGGGGGGTCGGAGGGCGAGACGACAGGGGAAGGGGGAAAGGGAAAAGGGGAGTCCCAAAACATTCCTGACGAGGTTCAACTTCCTGTTCAGAAGAAGGGGAACTTGCAGGTATATCTTCTTGCCGCAGTTGTCGTTGCACTATTTGGTGCGGCGATTGTGTTCATGATTGCCGCTTGTTCCCTTGCTTGCGACTGCTTCCAGCCTTCCGAAGACGACGAACAGGGTGGACCGATATCTAAAAAAGAGAAACAGGAGAAGAGCCGACAGTTCAGATCTGCCGCTGCGGCACGGGGTCGGACGGAAACAAAGGAAAAAGAAAAGGAAAAAGGATCTGTTGCTTCAGCTTTGGCTGAATTTGTGCGGCCAGATGCCAGAAAGAGAGAACCATCGTAACTTAATCAAGCGTTTCAAGTTTGTCTTCAAAGTAGCACCTCATGACAGTGATAATTCATACAGAATCCCAGCCTCCAGGTCCGGAGTCCAGGATTTTTAAAATCTTTTTAAAGGATTATACTACCCTGAAAAGACTTAGAAATTGAGATAAAAATTTAGAGGATTTTAAACAAGAATTTAGAGGAATTTAGACAGGGATTTAGACAGGAATCTAAAGAAATTTAAAGTTAAAATCTAGGTTAAAACTTGAAAGTTCTAAATTTATAAACTTTGGAGGTCAATTTCTCGTGAACCATGATGATTTAGAACTTGATATTAACAGTGCTTCTAGTGACCATGTTTGATTTGATTTGATTTGATTTAAGGTAGGGCTTAAGCTCAAATCAAATATCTAGTCAGGGAGGACCTAGTGTTTAAAGACCTATCAAATACGATCAAATATTTGATCAATATGACTTTCAACCTCAAATATGAAGGTCCCAAAAAAACTTTTGCAAGTACCAATCCATCACACATGCTGATTCAAATGAAAAAACCTAAATCTTGATGGTTTGCTCTCAAAAAAAAAATGTTTTGAGCTGCACTGAAATTGACGTTTCACCCCCTTTTACTTCATGCAGAGGTAAACCGATCAGCTGAACGTTTTCCCGACCAGCTGTGTTGACTTTTCTGGTGCTGGAACATCTTTTACGGCCCCCTTTTTGAGCGTCTGCAAACATTTTACACCCCGTAAAGACATGTCACACAATCTGACAGGGTCGAACAGGAAGAAGGAGGCATTTGTTTTTAGAGCTGGGTACGCAAAAAAAATATGGTCCGTGCAAAAGGGGGCAAATATGATTCAGTGTCAGGTGAAAATACAAGGAGCCGAGGGGGAAGGAGAAACTATTTATGGCTGTGAGTATGCAGCAGCGGCAACCAGTTCTTTTTAAACCCACCTCATCAATGATCAATCAGCATGGCTTGACGATCACGTCTGACAAACATGTGCAGCTGCTCCAAGAAAGATAGGAGAAGCGGTCGGAGGGGGCGGGGGGGACGAAGCAGCCTGACGTGCGAACGTTTTTCCCCACCAAAGATGAAGCAGAAGCTGTGGTCACACCATATGCAGAGACGCATGAGAAGAGAATCAAGTGCGATATGCTGACCACTGACTTTCTGGCCAGTGCTGGCTGGCCTCATCTCACAGAAAATGAGGCATTGCGAAAGCTGGTCAAGGCACTGGACCCCCGCTACAATCTCCCATCTGTGGGGAAGGTGCAGAGACTTCTGCTCCTAACACTGAAGAATGAGATTATTCTGTCAATCAAAGACAGGTTGAGAAAAGCAGCATCCCCTCTCTCTCTCTCTCTCTCTCTCTCTCTCTCTCCCTCTCTCTCTGTGTGTGTGTGTGTGTGTGTGTGTGTGTGTATATGTATGTGTGTGTGTGTGTGTGTGTATGTATGTGTATGTGTATGTGTGTGTGTGTGTGTGTGTGTGTGTGTGTGTGTATGTATGTATGTGTGTATGTGTGTGTACGTGTGTGTGTGTGTGTGTGTGTGATACTGTGTGTGTTGCAGACGCATACGACTATCCGGTGGTTAGGGTTTCAGAACAATCTGACATGCCTCCTCCCATTGGCTCAACGGAACTGGGCTGATAAATTGGTGAAGGTGTATGAGAAGCAGATTGTCGCCTACAAGACGGATTCATGGGTGAGGTACCTCGCTTTTGACCGATTCACCACTGGAGACATGCTGTATGACTGGGACATTTTGGATGTGAACCATAAGAGATTGTAGCATGCCCCTGACCCCGAGCGTTGAAAGGCTGCGACCACATTCCCTGTCGGTGTGGAGCAGTTCCAGAAAGGCAAGGGAAAAGGCAACAGGGGGGCTGCTGACAGTGCTGGAGGGGGGGCCGCTCCTGTAGGGCCCGACGGGAGGACCAATTTGAAACCAAAGGAGGCGACTGCAGACGCAAATGCTGAGAAGGCTGGGGGGAAACTTCCCCCTCCTGAAAAAGTTATCACTCCGGGTGAGGAAAGCTACCGACCTCTCTATATTCACCTCCATTATAAGGAGCTTGTTGTCGGCCCTGGCGCGGCATAGAGGGTAGCCGAACTTACCAACTCTGGATGCTTAGCTGCCCAAAAAGAGGACGGTTCCAACACTAACAGCAATAGTAAACGTGTGCACGGTTCTCCGTCTCACCCCGTTGTCATCTCTCCGCAACCGAATAGAAGCCCAGGAGCACCCACTCCTGGAAAGCCGAAAAGCCAGAGAAAAAGCTCTCAGCAGCTCCCACCACCGATCGATTCGATTTACATTAAAGAAAGTAATCATGAAGAAGAGGAAAAGGAAGTGCCATAAAGCTGAGTAGTTGTCACTTCAATTTTGGTATGTGCTCTAACTTTATCGTATCAACAAAAAGTCATATGCAATTTCAAATCTATATATCAATTTTACGTTCTTAATCTCTATTAGTATTAGAGTGAGTCTCAGTGACTAGTGTATATACACTGCCACACAGGTATATTTTTTTTATGGAATTGATAAGTTATAATTTTATATATATTTTTTTAAATTTTTGAAACACATATCAGAAATGTTCTGATAACTATTGTTATGAGAAAAATGATCAGAGTGACAGTAAGTCAGTGACTCAGTGAGGAACCCTAAGAGGTTAACCTCAAAGCTTACCTCAAATATCAAATATTTGAGGTTGAAGCTCAAATCAAATCAAATCAAATCAAATCAAATATAATCAAATCAAACATGGTCACTAAGTGCTTCTAGATCTAATATAGTTCTATAAGCATGTTTAATATCAAACTCTAAATTCTTCTAGTTTATAAGAAATTAACTTCCAAACTAGCCTCCAAATTTTACTAAATTCCTCTAAATTCCTGTCTTTAAATTCCTTTAGATTCCTGTCTAAATTCCTGTAAAATCCTGTTTAAAATCCTAGCTTGAGGTCTTTGCAGGATATTATATATAAGTGTTTAATACACTGTTTAAACTAATAAAAAACAAGAATTAATGCTGCTGATTATCCTAGTGATTATCTTAATTATCTTCCTGTTATGTAATCATTTTGTGCAGGAATAACAATTAAATAGAGTTAGAGTCAGATTTGAGATTAATTCAAAAAATGTAGTATTCACTGTACAGATTTTGTACACCAGTGAACCCATCGCCTTTAGATTCTACAGTTGTATACCGGAAACGTGAAGTGTTTCCCATTCGGTTTCTGCGTTTGTTTGGACCCAAACTGAGAATCTCTGCTCATTGGACCTACACGTTTCCTTACATAATTGGTCAGGCCTGAGGTAGAGCCTCATGCAGCCTGAGGTGAAGCTCTTGGCCTGTCCCATTTCCAGAATAAGTGACAAAAGTGAGTGTAATGGGCCGTAGTGTGCACAGCAAGGCTTCATGCCAAACCTTTGCCCAAGGACACGATTTCAAACTGGACTTTTACGACTATAACCCCAGAAACGTCCAACCCCCCCTAACCCATCCCTATGGATCCCCTCATAGTCTCCTTTCAGGTCTTTTCAACTTAAGTGAAAGGCCGGGTCCGATGCTGTCAGCGTGAGGCAAAGTGGTGTCACTGTATCCCATTCAAAATAGCTATCCATTCTCACTCTGTGGCAATCCCAACTGAACCGCAAAAGACGATCAAGCTCGAAAACATCAACGTCTTGCTCAGAGAGTGTCGAAAACTGTAACCATAAATTCATATACGAACATGCACGTAAGCATAGAGAGAGGGAGGAAAGACCCGCAGGAAGAACATTCACAAGCCCGGGGCCAAATCACAGGCTTATACCGACAGCCCTCCACCCTTGGCTTTTGAGAGTACACTTGACTCGCCATACCAGCTGACTGCAAGAAACCTTTGGCCCCTGGATGCACCCCGCATCCCCTTTATCAAAAATGCATGCACGCATGCATGTACATATACATCATAAAAGGGAGGGAAGCAAAGAGACCGCCAGGTAGGAGATACTCTGGGAACTTCAGGGCAATCGAGAATTCTCAACTCACATCTCCCGTTTTATCCTCAACGGACAAACGCACGGACGTGTATAGAACTAATCCACTAAACAAATGAGAAGAGACAAACCGAAAAAAAACTATGCGGTGAAAAAAAATAAACAAATAAACAGAAGATCGATTATACAGTATCAAACATATGAAGAACTCAAATGGACATCCCACTGTATATATGCAAATACAGAGCCACCCATTTCAGTTTTTGGCTAATAAATCGAGCGATCGTTCTTTGCATAGATCTCCGTCTTTCCGTCTCTGTGTCCCGGCCTGGTCTGACAGTTTTCAGCACTCACTGACCGACTAACTCGCTTCTTACCTACAGACCTCTCCTCTTCCTTCTCCCTTCTCTCTCCCTTTTTTTCTCCCCCTCTCCCCCCTCAATGATCGGTTGGTAAGCCGTGCAACCAAATGAATGCACAGACGCGCAAGCTTGGGCTCCAAAGTATCAGCAGACCGGCACAATGCAGACAACAAATAACAAAGTCATACCAGAACCTGCAGAAAACAGACAGAGGACAACAGAAGAGCACAAGAGTCACAAGAGAGGATAGCAACAGTTGATAATCTTGTCGATTCACATGGAGGGAGGTCATGATTATGACATAAACATCGATGAAGAGAGAATCGAAATCAAAGAAATACAACGAGAGACGTAGAGAGTGAACAAATGAAAAACATGAATAACAGAGCTCACTGCCTGTCTTTTACCATCCTTATGACCCTTAACACCCTCCACCCCCACCAGAGCCCCAACACCTACCCTATAAATTATGCCCCCCCTCCTTTATATGCAATGGCCCATCCCATTTCAACTGTTCTTCCTTCCATTCAAGCCCACTCAATCGATTGCAGAGAGGAAACAAAGGTAGAATACTGCAATTAAGGGTCCCCGGATATGTCTCTTCAACGGGATTTGGGGCCTTTCTGTTCTGTTGTTCTCTTCTCTTCTTGGCCTCAGGCCCTTTCGTTGTTCTCTTCTCAGTCCGACACTTCTTTTCATTTAAGTGAACAGAAGGAGATGAGAGAAGGAGTTACAAGAATCACCGGATGCTCACAAAGAACTGCTTTGTCTTTGACTTCCGGAATGAGCCATTCCCTTCTTGCAAAGTTGTTTGTATTCGTTTCCTTCCTTCTTTGTATACATATGTTCGCGTCTTCCTTGGAGTATTTATACGTCGGCAGACATTAAAATATTTTTATGGAGCTTGTATGAGAGACAAAAAGACTATGGAAAGAAAGAACGAAATTTGTGTGTCTGTCTGTCTGCCTGTTTGCCTTCCTGCCTGCCTGCCTGCCCACTTCTGTGCCTGCAAAAAAAGGAAAGACAAACTGTCATGATGAAATCACATTGTGTGCTGTTTGTTTATTTGCCCGAGGGAAGTTGGGTCTGTTAGTGAGTAACAATTTTAGAAGTAGAAAGGTTTTTTTCAGAGCGACATTGACCTATCGACCTCGAAGGGCATGTAGATAGGCATAGCCATGAAGCAGAGAGTTGAGAACAGATGCATGGCAATATGATGCCATAGTCATCTAGATGATGATGATAGATCGAGAAGAAGAAAGGCCTTGACAGTGATAGTCTGGGTCTCCATGCAAGCACTTTGGATGTAGGTAGAAGCCCTACCTGCAGTTGTGCCATGGGCAAAGTGTTCATTAAAAGTGGCGCTGTTGAAACTGCGGCCGCAGTGTTGTTCAAAGCTCTTCAATATTGGGTAAATTGGTGAATTAAAATTTAGAATGCCCAATTAAGAATTTTAACCTAAATTAAGTGAATGATTCAAATATAACAAAAAAATTTCGACTCTAAAATTTGAAATTTGAAACAGTTTTTAACTATTGTTCTTTTAGAATTAGAATTTTAATCTGTATTATAGACTGCATGGCCTTTGTTTTCTTGTAGGTTTTCTATAAGTCTTTTGTCCATTTAGTCAAATATTTTTGTTCTTTAACACTTTACCAAAAACTTATAGTACACAAATATTGTGAGAGTAAACGCATGCATTCAAGTGTGTATCAGGTGGGCGCCGAGCGTTCTGCGAGCGCGCTAGCCATCCATGTCAGTGAAGAGTATTATAAGCGGCATGATTGCATGTTTGAGTGCATTAGCGTCTGACTCCTTGATCGAACAGTGAGGCTGTACGAAGGCTCGGTCTGCTCAATCGGTTCATGATAAAGAGCATCCTCAGATGGCAGTCTGATCAGTCTGTGTGTCATATTTAGAGCGTCGAGGTCCTGTGCATTGGATCGAACGTGCGGTCTTCGTTTGAGTGAATTCTAGATTGACGTCTCCAGGACCTTGAATTTCTCTGTTGTTGCTGAATGGATTTTTCTATTTGGACTAAGGACTATAACCCGGTAGGTCAGACTTGAAGTTCCTGTTTAACTGTTTGAGCGTTACCCGTTTTCATTACCTGACTGTTCTAGTCTGTTCTAGGTAACATTTACCGTCACAAATTTGCTGTTCCCAGGTGTGAGCAGTTCATTTTTTCCCTTCATGTGCGTTGATCTGTCTCCTGATTCCTCTTCTGATTTTCGCTGTTCCTTCCAACATGGCGAATACATCTGCTGGCAGTGCAGGCGGTGCTCCAGGTATACAGACAATCAAGTTGCCTGATCTGCACTAGGTCAATCCTTTCGAGTATAAAGTCTCGTTTGCGACCGTTCTGTTGACTAAGGATGAGAACCTCAAGGCCATCTTCCAGTAGGAGTTTCGGCTCTGGAAAGAATCGCACAAGGCGACTGCAGAGTACATGCTAACTACCAAACCCATTCTGGATAAGGCGGACCAGGTGTCCTTTTGGAAGCTTTCCCTCTTCCGGGGTCTGAAGAAGGACCCTAACGGATCCTCACCTTGTTTATGAGGTCTCTGTTGCTGTAGGAGAGGGGAAGGAGTGTGCCAATCTCTTGGAGGCCATCTCTGACGTAGCCACCGAGAAGAAGGAGATCGATGCAAAGTTCTTTTGGGAGAAGCTCCTTGCTCTCCGAAGGAATTTGGGGAAGGAGGACATTATGTCTGCCGTCGGTCGTCTGAAGAAGTGCCTCCGAGATGGAGGCAATGCAGGTTACACTGCGTCTGACGATCTGAAGAAGAGGGCCCTTGAAAATATACTCACCAAGTTTGAGTACACTGATGCCTTGGAAAAGGCCGCAGAAAAGCATGACAAGAAGATCGCCACACTAATGTACGATGAGATTCTTCCTTTTGTTGAGAGGAAGGTAGAGGTGGTAGAGTTGCTTGCAGTGAAAGTTGCCATCGAGGGTCAGGGTCCTCATCCCTCCTCTGCCCGTCCCCATCATAAGTATGGGGCAGCTGCCCCCCCGGCAGCAGCCTCAGGTTTGCGTAGGGGGTCTAGAAAAGGGAAACGAGGGAAGGGGAAGAAAGGAAAGAAGAGGAAGACATCGTTTCAGTCTTCTGGAGATAGAGACAGAAATGCAGGTGCCGCTGCTGCTTCCAGTTAGGGCGGCTTGAGTTTGTCCTCCTACCCCTGTCCCAACAGTTACTGCGGGCACTTGAAGCACTATGACGAGGCAAAAGGTTGCCCCGCCAAGAATGTCAGGTGCTCTGTCGCCGGATGCAATCAAACAGGGCACTATACCAAGTGCTGTCTGCTGAAGAAACAAAAGCAGCAGCAGGCAGCAGCTGCAAAGGTGAAGGTGCAGAAAGGGACCATGTTCGAGCTCCGTGAGGTTCCCTAGAGGACTTTCACGGACCAGAATTTTTAAATGGCCCCTGGAACGCCCCCCTCCAGTTCCAGTCTAGCCGCTGGGGAGGGGCAGGGGCCAGTGAGAAGGCTGGCAGTGGGCGTTTTGTAAGGGCAACCTTGCAGAATGCCAAGAAGAGGAGGTGGGAGTTTGCCAGAGAAATGGATGAAGTGAGAGTCGTTACGTCTGTTGAGTCCTTTGTCGGTATGACGGAGGAAGACGATGGAGAGATGATTGCCGATTCCAGGGCCTCGAAGAGTTTTGTTTCCCCCTTGTTTGACAAGTATATTGTTTAATATGTTGACCAGGCTGTCTCGTTTCATCTCGTCTCTAATGCTGCCCCCCTCTCTGTGAGAGGGGTTAAGACATTTCACCTTCCGTTTGTCGATGAATGGGGTGGTATGCGTATCGTTTTTGAGGAAGGGTGTAGTCACGAGTTAATCGGTTGTCCGTTGTTTGCTTGTGGGAGAAGAAAGTTGTCTCTCCCAGAAGAGGAGAGTTCCTCTGAACCTGGGTGGGTCTGGTTGAAGGATGTGCATGGAGAGAGGTTTCGTTCTCCTGTTGATCAGATGGGCAATGTTCCAATTTTCCGTCTCGCGAAGGTTAAGGAAGCAGTTGTTGCTGCCAACGTTTATCCTTCTGTTTCTCCCTGTCCCTTCCAACAGTCTGCTCTCTTTGGGAAGGCAGAAATTTCTCCTAAGAACAGATCGCACCTTTTGTTTGTCCTTCACTTCCGTCTCGGTCATGTGACTGGGCAGTGTTTGGAGGCTATATTGAAGGAGAAGGGGGTGGGGGTACAATTTTCTGTGAAATAGTGCAAAGAGGTGAGAGATACGTGTAAGGCATGTCGTATTATAAACTTTTGGAGGAGAAAGTTGAAAAGAAGAGGTGCAGTAGCGGGGATGCGAAAGCATTCTTATAAGGGGGATGAGTCTTCTGTTCATAAGCATGATGAGGACCGTCCACGGATGAGGAGAAGGAGCCAGAGCCTGCGGGTCCGGGGGGGCAGTTCAACGCCGATATCTACCACGACCTGAAGGACATGAAGAGAAAGGAGATCGGGGGGTTTCGTTATGTGTCTGTCATTGTTGATTTGCAGACGCAGAGGAAATTATTGTGCATGGGCGCTGCGGTTGAAAGATCATGCAGTGTGTTACCTGATCTTCTGGACTCATCAGTGGGAGAAAGCCGGCAAGGGGAAGCCGAAGCTCATGCACTCAGACAACGGAGGCGAGTTCATTTCTGATCTCTACCTCTCGTTTTGTTCGTCAGTTAAAGAAGGGGGGATTGCAACTCAGTTCGGTCCTCCTCTCACTTCCGAAGTGCAGGCATTTATTAAGAGAGTGAATGACGATTTCTTTTCTCTTTTGAATAAAGTTCTCTTTCAGCGTTCTCTTCCCTTTTATCTCTGACCTGTCTCCATCCCTGGAATTGCCAATTCTCTGAATAAGGTCGTTCACGGCTTGACTGGCCTTTCTCTGAATTGTGTTCTTTTTGGTGTGCGTTCGGGGGTGCCCCCTGTTGCCCTGGGGGATATTGTTCGCTTGTCCGATCCCTCTCACCATCAGCGTTTCATTGCTAGCGGTCCTGTCGAAAAGAGTGAGAGAGCTCTTTTCGGGAGGGTGATCAGTCCGCAGTCCGTCTCTGTGTTGATTAATTCAGAAAGGGAGACAGTGGAGGCCTCTTCGCGTTCACCTCAGCCACATTGAGATGGAGTCGTAGTTAGGGGTGGAGCGTGTTGATTTTGACAAAGATGGTACAAGCGATATGGTTGCAGAGAGGGAGACAGATTCCGTTGTGGGGAGAGGATCCGTTTGGGTTGGTTGGGGAGAAGAAGACAACCCGTCAGATGCAGACAATGTAGAGACTGGGGGTGAGGCGTCTGATGAGGACGTTTCTGAGCCGGTCCGTCAGCTCTCTTGTTTTCCTCAAGGCGTTCGCGTGCCTCGTTTACACAGTGTTCTTGCTCGATGGTCAGATGGGGCCCTGTTCGCAAGGCAGATTGTGAGGGAAGGGGAAAAGCAAGTGAGAAGCATCACAGCAGTACGTTTGAAGCAGAGGGATGATGGAAGTTTCTTTCCTGCTGAGCTGGAGATAGTAAAGCAGAAAGACATTGTGGAGCGGTTCGAGCTCCCCGCTGATGGACAGCTTCCCCCTGCCGTGCTTGACAGACTTGCTGAGCAGGCACCTCCTGTGCTTGATCCTGTCCCCCTTATTCCTTTAGACGAAGTCCCGGTAGATGTTGATATCATTGCCGACTAGGCAGCCGAGGAAGCAAATACCGCCGAGTTCCTTCGGTGCTCTGAGATGTCCAAATCTCATTAAGGGGCCGCACTCTAGATGCCCCCCCTGCTTTAGCTATGTCTCTTAAAATGTTATAGATAGAATATGAAGAAACCATTGAAACTAGCATACGAAGCAGATTTTGGAGCATCATGTTAGGCTAGTTAAAACTTTGTCTTTCAAATGTTGGGCTATCTTTTTATCTTTCCCAGCTCTGTTGCCAGGTTCTGTTAGGTTTAGGGTCTGTTAGGCTGTGTTGGGCCTGTTGGGCGGTGCCCAACAGTACAAATAGCCCAACAGCAGCCCAACATCACTTTAAAATGCACAACAGACATTGTAAAGCCTTTTAGACCAACTAAAAAGCATGCAATCAAAAAGAACAAAATTAAAGCTCAATGTTGCTTCAATATAAGCTTTATACTCTTTATGAAACATAAAAAATGGTTGTTTGAAAATCAGCCACATTTTTTAGAGGTTAAAGGTTTTAACACCGCCCCTCACTTTTAAACAACAAATTGAATTTTTTACGTTTTATAAAGAGTAAAAAGCTCATATTAAAGCAACATTGAGCTCTAATTTTGTTCTTTTTGGTTACATGCTTTTTAGTTGGTCTAAAAAGCTCTACAATGTCTGTTATGCACTTTAAAGTGATGTTGGGCTACTGTTGGGCCATTTGTACTGTTGAGCACCGCCCAACAGGCCCAACACAGCCCAACGCCCAACAAAACTTGGCGACATGACATCGTTTAACTTTGAAACACCACAATATAGCCCAACATCATGATTGCATAGATGTAAACCACCCAACATGATTTAGCATGATGTGTTTTATCTGGTAGTTTCAGCCGTTTGTGTATATCAATCATTTAGGGTCCTATTCAAGATGACCAAAATTGGGGTACAATTTACATATAAGACCAAGTGCGGCCCCTTAGCAAATCTCAGAGGAAGAATCAGATCCGTGAGCGCAGAAAGCGAAGCAGAAAGATAAAGGAAGCACGGATTGCAAAAGCCCTTGACACGCACTTTGAGATTGCGTGTGTGGTGATGAAAGGTGAGAGGGCGTGCAAGTTGCTAGCAAGACAGAACGATGCGAAGGGGCACATTCTTGCCACCGAGGAAGAGATTGCATAAGGTCTCTTCAAAGAGTCTGATCGAAAGGAACTCGCTCGTTAGTGTCTCTCTTCTGTATTTGATCTCTTCATCAGATACTGCAGATAGAGAAGGGGGTGACCGTCAAGGCGATTACCCTTCAGTGGGTGAGGACCTGGAAGTTGAAGGAAGGAAAGAGTGGGAAAGAGGGTTGCAAAGTCTCATCTCGTAGCGAGAGGGTTCCAAGACTCTCATGATTGATCAGTGCTTGAGACCTACTTTGGTATAGCAGACGCAAGTTTAGCTAGAGTTGCCTTCCTCTGGCCCATCTCAAAAGGTCTGCAGGCAGCCAAAATGGATGTGTCAACTGCATTCCTGCAGGTGCCCATGAAAGACACAGTGTGGCTGCGCTTTCCGTCCAACCTCCCTGTAGAGGTCTATCCCAGCCTCCGTGCCGGCGTCTTCATTCGCGTTCAGAGGGCTGTTTACGGTCTGAAGGATGCCCCAAAGGTCTAACGAGTTACTTCAAGAAGAATGTGAGCAGCCTGGGGTGGACTGAGATTGCTGAGTCGATTTTGGTCAGAAAGAACAAGAAGGGTGAGATCGTTGCTTTGTTTGTTATACATGTTAATAACTAGGTTGATGATCTCTTCATTTTTTCTCCTTCTGTTAACAAAGACATGAAGCAAATTCAGGAGTTTTTTGACATAGACCAGCCAGAGAGAATGGACAATGGAGAGCTTCATTCTTATGTGGGCATGTCCATTCGGATGCGTCCTAGTGAGATGTTGCTTGACCAGTCCACGTATATTGAGGGAATGGTGAAGGAAGTGAGTGAAGAGGCAAAGAAGCCCTTGACTGAGAAAGATCTCCTGTTGCCTGAGACTGCAGAGACTGACATGTCCCTGCAGGAACAGCAGCAGAAGAATATGGGGTGTTTGAGGTGGGCTGTTAAGACATAAGCTTCTCTTTCCTTCCTGTTTTCCCACCTTTCCCACTTCAATTCCTGTCTGTCTCGTGAGTCCGTTCTTGTGATCGAGTAAAAAGGCTCTCTGGCATGCATTCAAGACTTCTCGTCCTCTGTCTCTTCGTTCTGTTCCCTCCTTTCCAGTTCTGTTGGTGTGGAGGGATGCGTCTTATCAATTGCACAAGAAAGAGGGTAGACTGGGCATCAAGATACAGTTAGTTAATGAAAGAGAGCTTGCTAATCTTGATAAGATCGGTAAGTATAACACTATGTATTGGCTGAGCAGGAAGATAGGAAGAAAGCTGGGGTCTACGACTTCTGCAAAGCTTCTTACAATGAGAGACGTAGTGAAGATGTCCTGGTCGTTCATTCATTTTGTTCGAAAGTTGTGGGGTGAGATGCCTTCGGTTGTGGTGGTGACTGACTCTCAGCCGCTGATGCATCAAATTGGTTCCAAACAGTGCAAAAGCAAGCCAAGAATGCAGGGGGACTCCAAGTTGGAGTACGTTTTAGAAAATTTGATGGAGTTGGGAGCAAAGGTTCGTTGGATCGAAACTGGGTCAATGCGTACAGATAAACAAACCAAATTCCTTCGTTGCAGTTAAACGTTTCTCTCTTTTAGTCTGTCTTCCTGTTTGTGTTTAGTTCAGACAGGGGGTGATTTATGAGAGTAAACACATGCATCCAAGCGTGCCTCAGGTGGGTGCCGAGCGTTCTGCGAGCGCGCCAGCCATCCGCGCGAGTGAAGAGTATTGTAAGCGGCGTGATCGCATGTTTGAGCGAATTAACGGCGATTTTAGCATCTGACTCCTTGATTGAACAGTGAGGCTGTACAAAAGCTCAGTCTGCTCAGTTGGTTCATAATAGAGAGTATCCTCAGATGGCAGTCTGATCAGTCTGTGTGTCATATTTAGAGCGTCGAGGTCCTATGCATTAGATCGAACGTGCGGTCTTCGTTTGAGTGAATTCTAGATTGACGTCTCCAGGACCTTGAATTTCTCTGTTGTTGCTGAATGGATTTTCCTGTTTGGACTGAGGACTGCGACCCGGTAAGTCAGACTTCCCGTTTAGCTATTTGAGCGTTACTCGTTTTTATTACCTGACTGTTCTAGTCTGTTTTAGGTAATGTTTACTATCACAAATATTATTGAACAAGCCTGTAGGCTATTAGTTGATGATGATGATACTGTCCATCAAACATTCGGCGTTAGCTAGGGCGTTAGATAGATTATTGTTTTTGATCGCAGAATCTAGTAATAAGAGATATGAATAGATAGTGGTAATACAACCTAAGCTACAACTATACTTTCCTTTGTTTTATAAATTTAAACTGTAGGCTCGATCACCTTCTGCGCTCGCTTAATTCTGGGCTTGCACACTTTCGCTAAAGCGCACTAGTGATCATGTTTAATTTATATATAGTGTTTAATTTGATTATATTTGATTTAATTTGATTTAATTTGATTTGATTTGATTTAATTGAGCTTTAAGCTCAAATATTTGATATTTAAGATAAAATTTGAGGTCAAACTCTTAGAGTGTCCTTCTTATTTAACGTAAGCAGGTAGCTAAAGGATCCGGATATGTTGCAGAGAAGGCGATAAGTAAAAGACATGAAAACACTTAGTATATGATAAGACAGCAGAAAGAGTTAATTAGAGGGAACGTAGTCGCGTTTGTAGAAGAAACTTATGGGTGCTAAGCAAAAGAGATGGGAGAGTATTTGAGGAGATTGGGGAAATGAGCCGTACAAAAAGAAAAGGGGGATATGTGAACTCCACTGCAGGATTATGGATGGTTGCCGCCAAGACATGCAAAATTTAATCAGGTCAGCGGCTCTCTATGGTCTTACAGAGGAGGAACACAAATCTCTGTATGGGAAAAGGGCGGGGGAGAAAACGATCAAGAGAGAACATAGATCAGCCAGAGAGAGGAAGGAAGCAGGGGGGGCATAAAAAAATTCGTTTATCCCACAGTATGGGATAAGGAGAGGGGTTTGTTCATGACAAATGGACTCACCATCAAATGCGGCGGTGCCTACTATGGGATAAGCAGACCCATGCAGCGGTGCATATGGGACTAAGAGGGAGTCCGCACGTGTGGTATACATTTTCAAAACATAGTTCGCGCATGCGGTGCAGACCTTCAAGACATAGTCCGCACCTGCAGCGTGGACTTTTAAGTCTATCCGCCAGAGCAAAAAAAAATTAATTCAAGTGGCTTATAGTGTCAGGGAGGTAAGTCTGTTAGTGCACGCAAAGAAAGAGTGAGTGCAAAAGGTGTGCGGGGCACGTAATGAATTAGTGCCCTGCGCCATGTATTATACCAAAAGGGTGCAGTATTGCCTTTCGGGCCCAGCCTGCATGCAGCATGATTGGTTCACCACAGTAGATTTTCAGTGCAGCAGCATGCAGGAAAACGGCTCAGTCTTTTTGAACCTGTCTTGATGAATGATACATGTATATAAACACTATGCTCCTATGCTGAATCGGGGTAGATGGATACGCGTTGAGGCTAGGCCATGCCGGGAGGAGGCTAGGAGGTAGTGACCATTCTTGTCAGTGAAGCGTCGAGGCTAGCTGACATTCGTATCTTTCGTTCCGCTTCTGGGAGTTTGCTGTTTAAGCGTAACCCCAAGGAATACCCAACAATGGTGCTTGCCCATCCGGGCACAGTCCATCGTTTCCGTTCGCTTTCGTTTGTTTTGACCTTTCAATGGTGTCACTGATCGTTCCTTTCTCTGGTGAGGGAGTTTGGAATCGTTCTGCAGTGGAGACGAGATGTTTTTCCTGAGGATTTTTATGAAGACTTCGTCCTAAAGACAATCATCTGGAAGAACCATGGGTCGCCTGCTTTCTTTGCCTATGTGGCAGGGATGTCTTCTTTATTGTGAGTCGCCTGATGCCTGTGGAAGCAGAGGCGAGGTGGAAAAAGTGCACACAGTGCACTAATCGGGTCTTGTACTTCAGGAGACGGCTGTTGCATGAAGTCGATTCTTTGAGTAGTTTGGGAGATAGAGATCCAGATTAGAGCTTGTTTTGATGAATGATGCATATATATAAACATTATTCTCCTATGCTAAATCGGGGTAAATGGATACGCATTGAGGCTAGGCCATGCTGGGAAGAGGCTAGGAGGTAGTAATGATTCTTGTCAGTGAAGCATCGAGGCTAGCTGATATTAGTATCTTTCGTTCCGCTTCTAGGGGTTCGCTGTTTGAGCGCAACCCTAAAAAATACCCAACAAGGTGGGGTGACACTGTGGGGAGGGGTGTACGATGCAGTTATGAAGTTGGTTGACGATAGGAACTGATGGAGCAGGGGGGGTTTATGGGACGGAGGTCGTTTCGAATTAAACAGTGAGATTAGTGATTCACACCTCTGTCCACACCTCCTCTAACAAAAGAGGAACAGCCGCTGAATCGAAGGCTACCAACGCCAAGGGGGGAGGAGAGATGCCAAATAAGAAAAAACTCGGAACTGTCCTCCGGAGCAGAGACTTCCCTTGCCCATCATGCAAGGCGATGCAATGCATTCAGATCAAACTGTGAGTCAAGTTTGGTCTGCAGGCCAGTCATACCTAACAGTGTGTGTAGGGTCGTAGTCTTGATTCAATTAATTCATGGTCGCCCGAATACATTCAGTTCCTTGACTCAACTGCACGCTTCATACATATGAACAAGTCTCTGTCTACATGATCGTATTCTCTCTGTTGAACTTTGCTTCATTGTTTGTGGCTCACACCTTTTCGATCCTGCATGCAGACATGGAACAACCTCGGCTACTGTCTCGTATGACCGGTGCGAAGTGTCGGAAGAGAGGAGTCTTGACTGTCAGTCACGCAGCTAGCCCTAGCTATATGGAAGCGGTACAGGACTCTTCTTGATTCTGCCGCTGCCATGCAGCGGCCCATGGCAGCGGCCTTTCTAACATCTTCGCTGTGTAGAGATACGTATTCAAGAGTGGCGTGACTTTTGGTCTGAGTTTGTATCCTGCCGTTTATGCTGACCAAATATATGTATATATATTTAGAAGCGGTTCGTGAGCCCCGGACGGTACTTTAAAAAGTGTTTTTCGTGCACTGAAGCTTGGAGGCGCATTTGCCGGTGGGTTTCTTATGATTTTTCTTCAAGGCGGCAGCATGAAATCCCAAAACAGACGTATACAAAGAATCAAAGCCAGCAATCCTTACATGTGCGGTTGGACTACAGCTCCGTACGCAACTGCGGAGACGGTATACTATGATTGAGCCCACGATTGGGTTGACAACCACTGTAAGTCAGATCCGTGTATGGTTTCTAAGATCCGCAGGGAGGGGAGAAAGAAAACGGAAAGAAGATTCTTTGGGGGAGAGAAAAGGTCGAGGAGTGTTGAGGGGAATGGAGGGGAATAGAACGAAAGATCAAGTGTAAGGAAAGAAAGGGCCCATGATCTATCTGACAAGACGGCCAGAGGGGAAAACAAAAACGCCCTGAGGCTTTGTCTGTCTCTTAATATCTCTTTACGTATCCGTCTCCTCTTGGCCTGCCTCTTCCACTTTACTCCCTGAGTTTCTAATGCGTTTCTGCCCTTCGTTTTGTTATCTCTGCACCTTCATGTCTCCTTTTTTTCCCACTGCCCCCCTTTGCCGCCCTTCTCCTTTATGTATGTGCATGCGCGCTCTCTGTCCGTCATTTTGGCAGTGATTCTCTTCTTTCCGCTCAACCCATTATTTTTCCCTCCTCTGTTTTCCACGCTCCAACGAATTGGAAAATGGTCGATCACTGCCGCTCTTCTTTCAATTCCACCCTTTTGTTCTCACTATGGCTAGTTCATTCCTTAACTTCTCGTGTTTCTCTTCCCCCCCTCCTTATTGCAGATAACCACTCCGCCCCCCACCCCGGCAATCAACACCCCACCCCGCCCCGCCCCGCCAAGGCTAGGACCAAGAACACTGAAACGGTATGCGGGATGGGGGGGATAGGGGGGGGGCACGTGCTGAGGTAGAGCATGCAGGTGAAGAGTCGGCTCGGTAAAGAAATGGACGAAGACGAAAAAGAAGGCTAAGCATACATAATATTCTTCCTTCTGTCGGCAAGAATTCAACAGCAGATGGAGACATCAGATATGAGAGGAAGGGGGAAGAGACGCCGGAAAATTAGGGAGGAAAGGACTTCTGAGTTGCCCCGTCCAACCCTATCTCCTCCCCCGCCCCTTCTTCTCTAGCTAGCTGTCTCTCTCTCTCTTTCTCTCTCTCTCTCTCTCTCTCTCTCTCTCTCTCTCTGTTTCTCTCTGTTCCTCTCTCTCTCTCTCTCTCTCTCTCTGTGTGTGTGTGTGTGTGTGTGTGTCTGTCTGTCTCTCTGTCTCTCTGTCTCTCTGTCTCTCTGTCTCTCTGTCTCTCTGTCTCTCTGTCTCTCTATCTCTCTGTCTCTCTGTTTCTCTGTCTCTCTGTCTCTCTATCTCTCTATCTCTCTGTCTCTGCCTCTGCCTCTGTCTCTTTCTCTCTCCCCCTCTCCCCCTCCCTCCTCCCTCCCTCCTTTCCTGTGTCTGTGTGTGTGGGTGGGTGTGGGTGAGTCTCTTTAGTAGCAATCGGAACGGAAGACAGGAAAAAAAAGATTCCAGCCCTTTCTCCTTCTTTCTTTTCATCGTCGCCTGACTGCCTGGTTGACAGCATGGTGTGTCGACAATGTTCTGTAAGAATGCTGCATAATTGGTTTCCTTCACTTGACAGAGTGACGAGGACGAGTTCGAACTGAGCGAGACGGAAGAGGACGAGTTCGAACTGAGCGAGACGGAAGAGGATGGAGAATATGAAGAGGACAGCAGCCAAGATGAGCATCAAGAGGTCAGTCGGCTTCAATCACTGCTTATAAATGCTCCATTGAGCCCCGCATTAAGAAGGGGACACAAAGAGATCAGTCCACCTTTCACGCCTGTCTTTTCTTCCTTTGCGTCGTTCCTTCCTTTCTTTCTTTTTTTCTTTCTTTCTTTCTTTCTTTCTTTCTTTCTTTTTTTCTGTCTTTGCTTCCTTGCTTCCTTCCTTTCTTGCTTCCTTCCTTCTTTCCTTCCCTTTCCTTCCTTGTTTCCTTCCTTCTTTCCTTCCCCTTCCTTCCTTCCTTCCTCCCTCCCTCCCTCCCTCCCTTCCTTCCTTCCTTCCTTCCTTCTTTGAAGTTCCTTCCTTCTTTCCTCCCTGCCTGCTTGCATACCCATCTGTCTGCCTGCCTGCCTTTTAGCGGGAGAGGACCAAAAAGGGGAGAGGGACCGGGGGGGGNGGGGGGGGGGGGGGGGCACCAAAAGCGACTACTACAACCTCGGCCAGCAGCTGCAAGAAGACCTTACACGCACACCTAAGGGCAGGACAGAACCCCCACAAAACTTACAATGAAGTACGCATAAGAAAATGGAGGAAAGACAACAGGTGGGTCACCTACTGAGCTCGGCTTATTGTGTACGTGCATGACTCAGAGAGAGTTTTAGATAGACAAACTGACAGACAAGAACGGTTCAAGCTGCCCACACGCGCCAGACGTGCCCGAGGGGGCCTTTTTCCTTCAGAGTGGTCGGCGTCGTGCGAGCTGAGTTATTTTCGCTTTGCAACTGCTTCACATGGTATCAGCGAACGCTTCATATTAATGAACCCATGCTTGCTGTTCGTGGTTCCCTTGTGCTTGAATGCGGCTGTGTAACACTTGACCTATCCACATCGATCGACGCATGATGGGTTGGTCTTTCCTTTACAACTGCGTTCATTGGCCATTAAAGAGAAGCGCAGTTGCTTGGGGGATGCCGATCGACCTGGCGATCAGTCAATCTCTCTTTGTCTGATTGCTGATGGAAACGAGGCAGCCACGGCCCCGCTACGTTTGTTGAAAGTTTCGCCTTGAGAATTTTGAATGGCCATGTGAAGCGCAGACCCTCTAGATCTGTCGTCTCTGAATTTTAGACAGAGAGCACGCTCGTCCCTGTCTTGGTATTTTGCCTGCTCATTGGCTTCCGTTCTGTGGCATGTGCATTGGTTCCGTGCAGGTCTCAGTGGAACTAGAACAAGGACAAGCAGGTGGGTCAGTCATACCATGTTGACTACTCTTGCTAAAGTAGTGGCCTCAGCTGCAGAATTGGTTTCCGTTGCTTCAGTAATTCCTCGTTCTACCTTTTCAAAGTCTTCCAGTCAATTTTAGACATCCTCACTCTGCCTGTCGCTGCATCGGCTGAGATTTGGTGGGGCCTTGCCGTGGCCTTTCCAGCGCTTTCAAGATTCTGAATGATCGATGCCAGCAGGTTCTGAAGGCACAGTCGAAGACCGCAGAGTCAAGCAGGTGGGTCACCCACTGAGCTCGGCTTGCTGTGTGCGTGCATGACTTAGAGAGAGTTTTAGACAGACAGACTGACAGACAAGAACGGTTCAAGCTGCTCACGCGCGCCAGACGTGCTCGGGGGGGGCCCTTTTCCTTCAGGGTGGTCGGCGTCATGCGAGCTGAGTTATTTTCACTTTGCAACTGCTTCACATGGTATCAGCGAACGCTTCATGTCAATGAACCCATGCTTGCTGTTCGCGGTTCCCTTGTGCTTGAATGCCGCTGCGTAACACTTGACCTATCCACATCGATCGACGCATGATGGGTTGGTCTTTCCCTTGCAACTGCGTTCATTGGCCATTGAAGAGAAGTGGAGTTGCTTGGGGGGTGCCGATCGACCTGGCGATCAGTCAATCTCTCTCTGTGTGATTGTTGACGGAAACGAGGTAGCCACGGCCCTAGTACATTTATTGAAAGTTTCGCCTTGGGAATTTTGAATAGCCATGTGAAGCGCGGACCCTCTAGATCTGTCGTCTCTGAATTCTAGACAGAGAGCACGCTCGTCTCTGTCTTGGTATTGTGTCTGCTCATTGGCTTCCATTCTGTGGCATGTGCATCGGTTCCGTGCAGGTCTCAGTGGAGTTCGAACAGGGAAAAGCAGGTGTGCCGGCAATGTTGTGTTAATCAGTGATGCACGCATCATTTCAACTGTTGAAGGGGATTCAGTCGTATTCTTTTTGTCGAGTCGGACCCGGAGCATGTGGAAAAGAGACCGGAGCACTCTTTGAAAATGAATAGCCATCTTTTGCCCCTTCTTTTTATCCGTCTTGAAGCTGCCTCGCCTTTCGTGTTTTTTGCTTTTTTTCTCTTCACAATGTTTCTCTTTTCTCATTTTTTCTCAGAGTCTCCACTTCTCTCGGACTCTCGAGCCCAGCAGAATGGAAACAACCCCAAGTTCAACAAATTTTACCAGGTACTCAAAGCAGAGGGGGTCTCTGTCTCCATAATCAAAAATGTCAGTTTGTTCAGTCAAGTAGGTAAGTCTTTCTACATGCAGTCTTTCTGTGTTGAGAGAAACGATGTGCAGGCGTAGCTTTGCACTGAGGAGTCCATGCACTTAATTCTATCTCCTCATTTATGTGTTTTACATACACATCCCAGGGATGATTAGGAGGCACCGTTGAAACGGATAAGGACTCTGCAAAGTAGCTGGAATATGCATGCCATTGGGTGCATCCGTGTGTGCGTATGGAGATGTCCGGTGCGTTTGTATATGTGTATTTGTCCATACAGATATGTCTGTAAATGCTTGACTGTCGTGCCATGACACCAAAAAGCAAACCGGAGGCATTTTGCTGTCCTGTCTATGTGCTAAGCCAACTCCTTTGTCTTCGTCAATGCCCTCGTGCCTTCTTTTGTCCTGATGCAGACGGGGGAGTACCGCCACTGCCGGCTGATGGTTTAGTTTGCCAACTCAATAGAGCCAACGTCCATTCTTGTGAACACGGAGGAGGTCAGCTAGGCAGGCACAGATTCTTCTAGCTGTTTCATGAACGATCGTACCACAAAACCTCTCTGTCTGCCTCTCTTTCTCTCTCTTTCTCTCTCTGTGTGTGTGTGTGTGTGTATATATATGTGTGTGTGCTTGTCAGTCAAAAAAGAACATAGTGAGAATGAGTTGTCATGACAATCTGGTTCCAGTTTTTCCGTTTCTTTCCTACAAATCCTCTTTTCTTTCCCTGCATGTTGTTTTGAGCAGGGATACCAAAGGGAGGTCAAAATGTCGAACGTCGCACAAGTTCTGACAGAGACAAGTGATCTTCTCAAAATTGCGACCTCAGTAGACATGGTTACCGAACAACGGTCGGTCTCTGACTTAACCACTTCCCAGCATTCAGTCAATTAGCCAGTCAATCAGTTATTCACTCAATCTGTCAGTTAGTCCGTGTCAGCAAGTCAGTCAGTCAGTCAGTTAGTCAGTTAGTCAGTCAGTCAGTCAAGCAGGCAAGCAAGCAGCCAGGTAGACAGTCGGTCAAGTTAATTCAGGTAGCGAGTTGATGTGTCGGTGGTAACCGTTAGGTTTCTCTCCCCTCCTGTTTTTCGTCCTCTCTCCTTCCCATCCTTAACATTCTTCTATTTACCCCCTTAACTGTTTCGTCCTCCTCTCCCTCTGCTTTCCTTTCCCTTGTTTTGGCTCTCTTGCTTTGTATGCACATGTGCACAAACATCTGTTGCAGTATTTATGCATCATCTTTTATGTTCTTGTCAAGACATGTCTGTCTGCTTGTTTCCTGAAATGTGTATACAGAAGCATTGGCTTGCTCCTGTCGACAAACCAACACTGCATTCCAGTAGAGTTCGAGTCAACAGAGCAGAGAAACTTGTTTATCGGGTTCTGCAAGATGCTCAGGTCCCCGCCTCATGAACTCGAAGAAAGCCTTTGAATTGGGACTTTTGGGAAGACCAATTTTCAAAAAGAGAAGGGCATGCGCAGATACTGGACAGAAGAGGACTTTCACGCAGACAGACGAAATTGATCGGAAGGTATTGTCATGAAGTAAAGATTTGAGAAGAGATGTATGGTAACATAATGCCATGATGATCTAGATCATGATGATAGATCGACAAGAAGAAGGAAGGCCTTGACAGAATGACAGTGATGGTCTGGGTCTCCAAGCACTTTGAATGTAGGTAGAAGCCCCACCTGCAGTTGTGCCATAAGCAAACTGTTCATTGATTATGGTGCTGTTGAAACTGCTGTTCAAAGCGCTTCGGGATTTCAAGCCCGAGACCTGAAGGTCCGGATGCGATAAGCCGCGTCGATCGGTTTAGACTCATTTAAATCTCGGGCTTCTTGGCTGGTCAAAAATTGAAATTCCTCTCACGTAAGAATTCTGATAAAAAAAATTTGAAATCAAATTAAAGAGAAAAATTTTCAAAAATAAAATGTTGATAAGCGTAATAATATACAGAAATTCTACTATAAGTCTAAAATTAGAATTCAAATTATAATGAATGACTCTCATTAATTTAACTTAGAAATTAACTATTTCATGCCCCACAGTTGGCCATCCACCAGAGCCCAAGTGGTATACTCACCGGCTTTAGCTGCCTCTGGAGCTGCCTCAATTCAATTCAATTCATATTGAATTCGATTATAATAATTGTATTTTATTGAATTTTTAGATTTATAATTTGATTTGATTTCAGCTTTAACTTCCAGATTATGTAGGTGCGAATATGAATCTTTTTTGGTTTCTGATTCTACAGTGGTAATAGAAGTTAAGACTGTTGAGTTTTGAGTTGGATTCTGATCGTTTTATATATGGTAATGGGCCAAGCGCAGGCGCATAAGCCCACACATTCTAAAGATTTCTATAGAAAGATTTATTTTTCTGTCGTTTGAGACTATACACTAGACTATGCAAGAATTTATGACCGGGCCAGCAGCTAGCTAGTGACCTGGGAACTAGCCTGGGGATAATGACCCAACAATATTAAATCACCATCACCATATAAGTAATAATATACTAGCTTATATCTAGGCTTATATCTAGGCTTATATACATCTATAAATAAACATTAAAAATGTCAGTCCTATATATATATATATATATATATGAAGCTAGGGCCCAGTAGATATGAAGTAGCTTAGCATGGCTGTATGGGTAGTAGACTACGTCTCATGAATCAGCATCCTAGTCAGCATCATTCATGCGCAAGCATGCTAGCTGCTCCAGAAGTAGAAGAGTGTAATTGAAAAGAAGTATCCTGGTTGGAACTAAATAATAGGAAGTATAAATCAACGTGAACTGCTGTTATTTACTAGGCTGTTATAAAGAACCGAACTGCCTCGTGCATTGCCACCGAACGCTAGAGCGTGCGAGCTAGACGCCTATTTATATAGCATGGGGGCCAAATGGGGCGCACCTTTACCGTTCGCAGGGGTAACTTCTGGTAAAACGACTAGTGACCATGTTTGATTTGATTATATTTGATTTGATTTGAGCTTCAACCTCAAATATTTGATATTTGAGGTAAGATTTGAGGTTAACCTCTTAGGGTTCCTCCTGTGCCGCGCCAGGGCCGACAACAAACCCCTTGTGTTGGAGGTGAATATAGAGAGGTCGGTAGCCTTCCTTACCCGGAGTGATGACTTTCTCAGGAGGGGGAAGTTTCTCCCCAGCCTTCTCAGCATTTGCGTCTGCGGCCGCCTCCTTTGGTTTCAAATTAGTCCTCCCGCCGGGCCCTGTAGGAGCAGCCCCCCCTCCAGCACTGTCAGCAGCCCCCCCGTTGCTTTTTCCCTTGCCTTTCTGGAACTGCTCCACACCGACACGGAATGTGGTTGCAGCCTTTCGACGCTTGGGGTCAGGGGCATGGTGCAATCTCTCGTGGTTCATATCCAAAATGTCCCAGTCATACAGCATGAACAGCACCAGAAAAGTCAACACAGCTGTTCAGGAAAACGTTCAGCTGATCGGTTTACCTCTGTATGAAGTAAAAAGGGGTGAAACGTCAATTTCAGTGCAGCTCAAAACGTTTTTTTTTTGAGAGCAAACCATCAAGATTTAGGTTTTTTCATTTGAATCAGCATGCGTGACGGATCGGTACTTGCAAAAGGTTTTATAGGACCTTCATATTTGAGGTTAAAAGTCATATTGATCAAATATTTGATCGTATTTGATGGGTCTTTAAACACTAGGTCCTCCCTGACTAGATATTTGATTTGAGCTTAAGCCCTACCTTAAATCAAATCAAATCAAATCAAATCAAACATGGTCACTAAGAACGACGACAGTGCTCTACCTAGGACACCAATTAAATCATAATCACAATTATAATAAACACTTTTTTGAACTATTTCCCTGCAGGTAGCCAGGATTTTATGGGATTTTGGCCAGGATTTTAACGGATTTTGCCCAAGATTCTGCTAGACTCTTAACGTTAAAAATATAATCCCTATACCTAGGATTTTAGAATCTAAAATCCTGGAAGAAAGCTAAAATCCTAGCCTTTTTCTAGGATTTTACGGGATTATACGGGATTTTACGAGATTATACCATAAGATTTACGGGATTTTATGGGATTTTACAAGATTTTAAAGAAATGAATAAAATTAAATTCAAAGATGAATGATATACTTTAAGGCTGCACAGAAGGGTCCCAGGAGAAACCATGTAATGCTGCTCAATTAAAAAAAAGGTCTTCCAACACAAAAACTTCAAAGCCTGGCTTCTTGTTGCTCGCTTAATAAAATCTTTTTACAGCGTTGTGATAACTTTCAAATCTAAAAGTCCACACACTTCGGAAACTCCCGTGATCTTTCAAATACAGGAGGAAATAGACAAAATCATGTGTCTTCGGTTTTACCCATCCATAGCAGACAGGATTTATCATAATCTACGAGTTAATCAATAATTCCTGCAGCTCCTCAAGATTTTCTTCAACAATGTCGGTAGGTGAAGTAGCCAGAAATAAAATATCCCGATGAAACATGAGCGACAGAGTTGGCAGATCAGAGCCATCCATCAGCATGCTAACCTTAGCTAGAAAAAACGGGAAGAGCTCCAAAATCGTTTTGACTTCGGCAGCTCCCAGTCGGATTTCACTCTCTTTATCTCCCTGCATTTGAATGTACCGTACCCTTTAAGCAGAGTACGTTCCTTCTGGCCAGTTTTTTCCGTCCTGTAGCCATGCGTTCAGCTCCTGTCAGTAAATGGTAAACCACTTTTTTTTCTCCATAATTCTCTGTACAATAACCCACATAGAAAGTCAATTCACATTTCGCTTCTCCTTGAAAAGATACATGTGTAAGATCCAGAGCAACATCAGATGTGAGCTTAAAATCTTCCCATAGAGAGAAAACCGGCGATCGCCGATGAAGAGCGTGTTTTTGACTTCTTCACTCAGCTTTTAGAATTCGGCTCTCTCTGCACTGTCCAACTGTTCCTCAACCTCCTCCTTAGACAGACGTTCTCTGATAGAAGGCGTAAACAAAATGGGCCAGATTTTTTCTTGTCATGGCTGGCTTGAGTGGGGGAATGCGGTAGGACACTTGGAAGACTGCTTCCGTGCCCCCCCCTATGGCTTGCATCCGTATACTTTTTTCTTAGCTGGGTCATCTCCCGTCAATATACTGAGCCCAAACCTCACTCTCTCCAAAGGTGTGCGATCCTAAAGTGAACCCCAGATCAGACATTTTTCGTTTTCTGGAACGGGTAGTCCGTCGGTAGAAATCTTCGCAAAGTCTTCTAAGAAGATCGTCAGGAGCTTATCCACGGCTTTAACGGTAGTCTCATCTCTCTTCAACACACAAACAAGAAAAATATTGTGCTCCGCATATTTATCATAGCGATTCACTCCATCTATGTCCAGAGTAAAGTAGATGCAGAAGAGATTTTTATAAATCGGTCGGCGCTCATTGAAGGCCTTTGATACAATATCATTAACATTATGGTACCATTGAATTGACACAAAGTCCTTGTCACCAATTTTTTCCATGTTGCGATACTGTCGCCCATGAAGGTTTTCCGAAAGGACTCCGACCTGCATAAGATGATGGTGCTTAGAGACAAGGAACTTGGTGATCACATTCCTCTAAAAGGGTAACTCCAGACACTTTGCCAGAATTAAAGAAAGAAGGAGGAATGACCTTCACTTCCATACCGCTCAGAAGAATCATAGATCTCCACTGTGGTTCTCCGAAGGACTCGCACCTGAGAGTCGTTTCTCTTTCATTTAGTAAGACAAATAGGGAGTCTAAGGTCTCCAAAAGCTCATTCTTTCTTTCTTTCTTTCTTTTTTCTTTCTTTTTTTTTTTCTTTTAAAATTTTTTGTTTCCTTCAAAATTCTTAGTGTCTCTCTCCGTTTTTCTATCTCTTAGTCTGGATGCAGGGCTGCAACGATCGACTCTCACCTTTCACTTCCGGATCATTTTGGTGACAAGGACTGAAACAATTTCAAAAAGAAGTGGGAGCGTCCCATTTAGAACTATCTCATAAGTCTGGGGCTGTTAGAGCGTCAAAAGACAAGTAGACAGATTCTATTCTGAATCAATTTAAAGATAGCTAACTTAATTTGGTATGAATGAACGCTGACTTGTATTTTTTTTTTACAGGAGGGAAAAACGCTGAGGAGGCTCATGTCGGGCAGAGCGATGAAGACAAAGAAGAAGGAGAGGATGAAGGTGAGCGACGGTGAGCGACGGTGTCAATGAGTGTATGAGTATTTGTATAAAATTATATATTTAATAAGTGAGCTGGGGATGATTGGGACATAATTGAGTCAGTAAGACTATATTACTGTACTATACTATGTTCGATCATATTGTAGACATGGAGTCCGCACCTAACTTGGTTGAGCTCTCCATTTCAGCGGCTCTTCAGGTGGATAAGAGAGAGAGAGACAGAGAGAGAAAGAGAGAGAAAGAGAGAGAGAGAGAGAGAGAGAGAGAGAGAGACAGAGAGAGAGAGAAAGAGAGAGAGAGAAAGACAGAGACAGAGACAGACACAGACACACATACACACACACAGAGAGAGAGAGAAAGAGACAGAGAGAGAGAGAGAGAGAGAGAGAGAGAGTCTGTGTGTGAGTGTACGTGTATGTGATGTGTCTGTGTATATGTATGTGTATGTGTATGTATGTATGTGTATGTGTGTGTGTGTGTGTGTGTGTGTATGTGTGTGTGTGTGTATGTATGTGTATGTATATGTGTGTGTGTATGTGTATGTATGTGTGTGTGTGTGTATGTGTATATATATATATATATATGTGTGTGTGTATGTATGTGTATGTGTGTGTGTGTGTGTGAATGCAGAGAATTGATAAAGAGATTCAGAAGTGGAAGTCTCTGGACGCCGCAGCACGGAGTGTAGCGGTGAGAGACACAGTTATACAGTTCTTGGAGAAGCAAAAGGAGCATGTAGTGAAGACGGATCTCAAGGAAGAGAATTTGTCTGGGGAGTTCGAGAAGTCTTTTCAGGAGAAGAGGGGGGGGAAGGTGCAGCTGACACATGTTAATCTACCGGGGTTAACTTTCACCTAGGACTTTCACTGCAAAAGTTGTGAAGATGTATACATGTGATTGCGATGGAAAGAAGTACATCCGTATTGACTAGGAGGGAGCTGATGGAGACGAATCCGCGTTTTATGCTCATTGGAAGAACAAAAAAAGCTGGAACCGATAAATCCAGACGGTAAAAAAGAAGAAAGGGGTGGCAAGCCTCAAAAAAGGAGTGGAGCCCTGGGCCACGGCTCTGGAGCTGTACATCGACTATGAAGTAGAATTTTAAGTGCAGTTTCAAGCCAGTTTGACCTAAAGGGATAACCGGCATCGATTGTGAATTTGTGATTAACTTTTAATTATTTCATTGTTTTTATTTATGTTCAAATCCCGTAAAATCCTATAAAATCCTGGCATTCATTTCTAAAATCCTAGGATCCAGGATTTTAGTCTTTATAATGCCTAGAGCCAGGCTTTTAGATTCTAAAATCCTGCCAGTGGAGAAATAGTCCGGCAGAATCCTTAGGGCTTGGAAAAGGTGCACCTCAGAAAAGGTACAAACCAGACAGTTGCACCAGATGCACCTGTTTTGCACCAGATGCACCTGATGCACCTGTTTTGCACCTGATAGAATAGAATTGGATGAAAAGTATCAGCGGCATGGCCATGCAACGCGTCACGGGCCTCATGGCCCCGCCCCTGCGGCTCGATCCTCGCGGCCCCAAACGTGCATGTGTTGCCGGGCCGCGGTGCACAGAACAAATCCAATCACCCGATTTTTGAGATAAAAATCGGCTGCAAGGCTCACTGCATGCTTGAATGAATGCACGTTCGACAACGCATATGCGCTGCATGAAATCAAGTCTAGCTATAATATCATGTGAGAAATTCTTCTCTTTGCAGCATGAGAACTGTTTTATGGGCTGCCCTATATAACAGAAACGACTGTATGTACACGCATAGTAACGAGGAGCACACGAAGGTAAAAGGATCAGAACAACAGGTTTGAGTCAAGAAGCTGCGCAAGCAGACTGAGTCCGTTTGTAAAACAATGGCACAATGCTAAACGGTTTGCCGGGAGGAAAACAGCTTCGTCAACCTTTAGCAATCAAGGATGAATGCCAATACAGTGCTGTACGGAGATTCTTTTTCATATTAATATGAAGAAAAGAAGCAGAAACGGCACGCACATGGGAACACGCATACATGAAGGTACGTCCCTCTCGGTTACAGATAAAGACTTTTGAAACCTGGTGCCGGGCGCTCTTTACGATTGGCGGGCTCGATCTATCTTGGTCAGTAAGAATGCAATTAGTTTGATCATTCAATTTGCTGCTTTGCGTTAGAGAGTGGAACCATTCATCACTTCCGTCTGCTGATGGCTTGTCAAGTTTGCATGCTTACCTACAGATCTATATCTGACGTTCTATCATACCACGGCTTCTTGTTGCGTTTGGTACTTCCAGAAGGTTTGAAGACCATCTGTAAAGGGAAGTGCAGCTTTTGTAGGGGCGTTCATCCCTTCGTTTGCGAGTCGTCACTTATACCGGTACTGTATACCGGTCACTGCAGTTAATCACTTCTCAATTTCACAAACCGGGGCCCTGTCCAGATAGACGGCTTCACACAAATATCAGCAAACAAAAGAGAGGCTGTTCAAGAATAGAGAGAGCCTTCTTTTGGATCTGAAAACGGAGAAAATACTTGTACCAGCTGCGTAGATCCTTGCAGGTAGATGCAGATGGCTTAGGAGGGTATAGGATTCTAAGGAAGACATGTTAGTCTGGGTGAACATCATGAATTAATCCGGGTCAGTCGGAAAAAGAGGGTCTGGGGTCAGGAATCGCACCTGTCCGACTCTATCCATGTTTCTCTCATTCTTCAAAGCCAAACTCAAATCAAAAGCCAAAGCCTCCCCTCCGCCCCAACCAGCCCGCATCAAACCCGAGGAGTTTCTAGGGAAGAAAGACGTCATAGTACCCAGTCTGAGGTTGATTTTCAAGTCAGACTTTGAGTAAGAGAAAGTCTGTGAGGAGCCTGCTCTCTCTTCTTCTTTCTCCTCTTCTTTTTTCTCTCTTTCCTCTTTTTTGTCTAGTTTTTGTCCTCCGTTGTCGTTTTAGGGAGGGGGATGAGTGAAGAAGAGAGCTAAAGTATGCCGGGGCTGGGCTCTGAGCCTCTGAGATCAGGCCCTCGCTTACCCTTGCTCAGAGAGGAAATCCAAAAAAACCTTTCTTTGTTTCATTCTTTTTTCTTTTTCTTTTTCATGAAAACATATCATTTGTGGTTGCTTTCTTCAGGAGTTTGCTCCAAAGGGGTATGCGTGTGCAGTTTGAAGGATTTATGGATCGTATAAGCTAAGACACAACTGGACTACGATGCAGCACACAAACGGTGCCAAACATATTCAAACGCTATATATCATACATACAAAGCATTGAACAGGTTTTAAATGAAAAAAAGAGACCCAAAAAGAGACCGAAGTCATAATATAGTCAGAGACATATAGTCTTTAATTGCATGCAAGATTTTTTTTTTCTTTTCGTCTTTTCACTGACATTTCTAATGATATTTTATGTGGTTTTGCACAGTAAAAGTTTGTGTAGCTACAATACATCATAAAAAGCTTTTAAGCGTTGAATGAGGTGCCTTTTGGCCGCTAGAAACACTAGAAATCCACCGTAGAAACCTAGCTGTCATATAGTAAACGGTGCACCTTATTTTGCACCTCTTTTGCAAACCTGTTTTTGCACCACCACCAGCACCAGGGTTGCTGATTTTTTCGGCGGTAGACAAGCTTCATTACCGGTAACCCTTAATTACCGGCAGAGTTTGCTGGCAGTTGGCAAAAATTTGGCAGAATTCTAACAGTCACTAACACTTTTCAATAACCTAAGTCCTAGGTTATAGGAGACGATGTCGAGACAAATGGGGGGGGCAGAGTAGAAGAAAAGGTGCACGTACAAGAAGAAGACGCGGGGGAAGAAAGGCCCAGAGACCCGCCGCCTTCAGAGAGAAGAGGGAAGAAAAGAGGGAGACGCAGCGTAGAAGAAGAAAGCTCTCCAAAAAGAGCCGTGATTCATGTTCCCCCCCCCTCTGCCCCAGCCTCTGCTAGTGTTCGATCCCCTCAGGCGCCGGTCGCTCCGACTTCTTTTTACAGCCGCGGTGCAGCAGCCGCATCCGCCCCTTCCTCTTTCCGTCTAAGACCACCCAGCCCTAGACCCAGCCGTACTACGGGGGGAGCTCGAAGAGGCAATCTTCTTCTTATTCCTCCCCCCTCAGTAAACTTGAACCGCGCAGGGGCTGCACAAGTACAGAGCCGCAGGCTTACCAAGTTGATTGATGGACATTAAATCTTGGACCTAAAATTATGTATGCCTTGAAGGTTATAAAGCATGCATTCTAGTTTACGTTTAGTACCATTTACTTTTAGGACTGAGTATTATATAGTACGTATACGCTATAGTAACTAGCATCATTCTTAATCATTGTTGGGGATAGTTGGTTAAAGTGAGGGGGCTTGAGGTAAAAGGGCACGCCCACAATAATTTTAGACAATATTTTTTTTATATATATAATAAAAATATAGGAATTATAGGATGTAACTAGAACTATATAGAATTTTAGAGAGGATTTTATGTAATAAGATTTTATATGGAGGATTGTATGGGATTTTACTTAGGATTTCACTGAATTTTATCGGATTTTAGCTAGAAATCTAGCAAACTATTAGGCTAGGACCTGCATTCATCATACGCTGTCGCCAATGACTCGCGGGTTAACGACTCTGAAATACAAAATACACATCAACAAAGTGTGCCGAGGCACGCTTGATCGAACATTCCAGTTTGTATTCTGACAAAAAAATATTTAATACACATTTTCTTGTATACATAGGGGGCAAGAAAAGAAGAGACATCGAGAAGAAGTATGGGAAGAGGAATTCCATTCGTCAATTTTGGCGATGGACTTATCTGTCCTCTTCGCTGCGAATCCCGTGAGTGCCTGTCTGACTACTTGCCTGCCTGCTCATCCAGGAGTCCCTCTTTCTCATGACCAGTTTTGGCGCTTCCTATTGTCTGCCTGACGCATTATTCAAGGCTTTGAAAAGTCGGCAAGACAGACAGAAACCAATGAGAAAAGTGGATGTGTTTGATTGATTGACTGCGACAGACCACAATTAAGGAATAGAGCGCCGCTTGCAAGCGGATCTTGAATGGAAGGAAGACAGCAGGGACGAGAGGAATTAAGGAAGACAGGAAGAAGGGATGAAACAAGAATCGAATCACCTCGACTCCCTTCCTTCCATGTCTGCAAGCTCACCAGTGTGCATGGGGGCACACGTACGGATTCGACCAACACCGTGAAAAGCAGAATTCAGGAAGGATTGGTGGATGGACAGGGAGGGCTTTCTTCAAGTCTGATCCTGAAATTTATTCATTCGTTTTTCTGTGCTCTTTCGCATCGCCCCTCTTTCGCATCGCCCTTCTTTGTTTTTTGATGCTCCCTCATTCCCCGTCAGTCTAGTGCTCCTTGCTTCGATCGTATATTGATAAGTCAAAATTCACGATCGGTTTGTTCGTTCTTTCTTTGGAGCCTCTCCAACAATCTTCGCTCGTCCTGACCCCATCCATCACCTTCAAAGGCTCTTCCTGTTTTATGACCACAAAATGTCCTCCAATGGATATACATAGTCGCACCTCTCTGGCAACAGTACCGTTTCTTCACTCGCAGTGCCTCACCATGAAGCTCCTCCCAATCCTCCCTTCCCCCCACCGCCACCCCCGGTGCCTCCCTCAGCCACTGCTCCTGCTCGACCGTGCCCTGTGTGGAGCCCCCCCCAGGAGCTCCTCTTCGCCAATACCGGCCTTGGAGACGGAGTGGATGTTCACGCGGGAGGAGGACCGGCGCTTGGAGTTCAACTCGGCGAACTTTCTGCATACATTCTTGCAGAAAATTTGAAGAGGAAGAAACGGAGTGAGACAGACTTAGAGGCAGTCAATCATGCGGTCATTCTCTCAGCATGTTGGATCAAAGTGAAGAACGAAAGATGGGACGTCTGTAGGTATATTGAATAAAGCTGCCGACAACAGGGGAAAGAGAGACAGAAGAAAAGCATTATATGAATACCTCATGCCGGTCATTCAGCAACACAGAAGAAGGGGGACTGAGACAGAAATGCTGTGGAGAGGAAAGCAGAGGAGAGGAAAGCAGAGGAGAGGAAAGCAGAGGGGAGGAAAGCAGAGGGGAGGAAAGCGGAGGAGAGGAGAGTGCCCCTTTGCCAACATCTGTTCAAGTAATGCAACGACACAAGAAGACCCAAATCATTCTCCTCTCCCTGAATTCATCTCATGGCATACCGTGAAGCACTCTAGTGTACAGCTTCTGGCCGCACATCTCACTAGGCTTTTGCATTCATGTCCTTCCCCTCGCACTGACCTCAGCTCATTGAATTGAATCAGATCCTCGGCACCCTGTCCCTCTGCGTCTTTGACTTTTGTGTTCGCCCCCCTCTGCTCGAGGATCTTCATGGCCTTCTTTCCCTCCCCGTCCCCCTCTTCTCCAAAGGCAGCGCAGAGATAGGCAGTCCTCCCGTGCGGCCCCTCCCTCTCGATGTCTGCCCCTGCATCCAGGAGGATCTTGATGATCGACAGGTCCAGGGGTTTGTAGGCAGCGCACATCAGGGGATCCCACTGCTCTGCGTCCACGTCATTCACGTCACCCCCCATGAACAGGAGCTTTTTGACAATGTCCGTGAAACCGTTTCGGCAGGCGGCCATCAGGGGTGTGCGGCCCTTGGCGTTCTCACACGTCAGCACAGAGGCCTGTACTTCATATGCCTTGTCGATCAGTTTGATGAGCCCGGCGATGGACTCTCTGCGGCTGTCACGGGTCTGAAAGATCTCAATATGAAAGATGGTATCACCGTCGGGTTTGTTCTTCTTCCCGATAATCTTCTCAATGCCCTCTGCTTCTGCTAGGATCTCCAGCATTTTGTCGTTCCCTATTTTGTTGTGCAGAATCGTCGAGCCGTCAGCATCTCTCCTTGTGATATCGGCTCCGTGAGCCAGCAGGAGTTTGAACATTTCGACTGTACGCGCTTTCTGCAAGGGAGTGCGAACGTAATTGTACCGACGGGACACGTCCCCCTTGCCGTCTACTGCATCTACTTCTGCCCCCTCCTTCAAGAGAGCCTCAGCGTCTGCGAGGTTGTTTCTCTCCACGGCACGGTGAAGCTTGTGTGTCGGGTTCTGGGCATTGCTGCTGCTGTTGCACGCGCCCATTTTTTTCCAGAGATTGGTTTGTGGACTGGGCGAGAAGGGAGGCGTACAGATTCACTGCCGGCAACACTCTTTGCGTTGAAACCGGTGAAGCGACGGTGTCAGACTGATGACTCTCTGATTTCGTCTGCGGGTCTGTCTTCAGTCTTTCGCAGAATTGCAACGGTGAGCCCGCACCTTCGAGAACAGATCAAGGCCAGTCCTTTAAGAGGTTCTGGTGCAGTCTATCTGTCTGCATGTATATAGCTAGGTTGCATGCATGGTCAACACATCATGATCGTGCATGCCGGCCTGCATTAGGTAATCCAACTAATGAAGAGTCAAATGTATGGCAGCTGCACTAGCAAAAAAAATGACCCCCATTTTTGAAGGGCATCTTGGCTGTGGACTTTGTCTCT
>JAHBMJ010005846.1:33984-64172 GCA_018398765.1 Chromera velia | reverse complement strand
AAGAAGGGAGGCTGTGATCAGGGAATGATCAATAACTGGTTGGAGAAGGAAATCCTCACCTCAAGAGCTGCCCTGCAGATGCAGCAGCCACCACAGGTCACAGTGATTGTCGCAGAAGCCCCGCAGCCGCCAGCTGCCCCTCAGACTGCGGCTCCAGAGCAGCAGCCCATGGTTGTGCAAGGCGAACAGCCCCCACCCTATGAAGGCGGGTCCGTTGCAGTTGCAGAAGCGTTCTGATTCGGTGGTCAGAGAATGAAGAAGAGGGAAGAGGAGCAAGGAGGAGAGAGCACGAAAGAAGGAAAGAGAAAAAAGGCCACACAAGAAATGGGGAGAGGAGAGAAACTCCTGCAAGTTCGCGCTCGAAAGAAAACATTTTCATTCAGTTTTTGCGTCCTGCATTTAAAAGAATGAGAGTTTGATGTTGATGCAGACTTGTTGGGTGCAACTTGTTGACGGTGTGAATGGGCATTGGGACAGCCCCCCACTTCGTGCAGGGAGGGCCAGAGGGAGAGGGGGGGGGTCTTTGCATGCATGTCGGTCTTTCATTCCGAGTCGTTTTCTCCCGAGTTTCAACCATGCAGTCTTTAGCCGACGCCTAAATCGCACAGTGTAAAAGACTTCTAAAAGACTTCCTAAAAGATAGCTAGTCGGACCCGGAGTCCAAAGACTGGAAATATTGAAATCGGATCATACAATATTTACATTAGGCCCTGCATTAGCTAAATAAAAAAAGAAAGAAAAAAAAAAGTTTTACTAGTTTTTAATTTATTTTTTTATTTATTTATCTCCTAAACAACAGTTGTTTTTCATGCAACACTTCCTGCAACACTCATACAAGACCTAAACAACAGTTATTTAATATTTATCGAGTTAAGGGAGTGATAACTAAAAAAAAAAGGAAAAAAAAAAGTTTTCTTTTTTTTTTTAAATCTAGTGCACGGCCTAGCATTTACAGAAAGTTTAAGAAAATTAAAAACAAAAAAAAAAGAATGAGGGAGATAATTTAACCAAAATCTAGACCAAAATCGGATCAAGTCAACTGATTCAAGTTGAAATTCTGCGACACTTCAAGATGTAGAGATATACTTAAACATTCTAAAAAGTGAATTTAATTTTGAATCTAAGTCATCAATATTACTAAAAACTTACCTGGAAACTTGTATACAGCCTATATAATACAGGCCTCTTAAATGCTAGCTCCGAGTCAAATGAGAGCTTAACATACTATACTTGCGAAGCTAGCATAGGAATTGTAAGTCTAGTTCTAGCTCTAGCTCAGTGCAAGTTTGTAGGAACTTTCGGTAGCAACAATCAAGAGTTATATACTATAGGTCGCATAGTCTACATATTAAAATATATACTGGTTCAAGTTTCAATTCTTATATAATATGTCTTATACTAATTTGTGTATATACAACTGTTTTGAAAACCTCGATCCATCTGACAGCAACAGGTGCCAACTTACGCATTATGGTCGTCTCTGTAGGGGATTTACGGTGTATGGTGGATGCATGAAGCACAGGGCAAACACTTGAAGAAGAGAAACAATCAGGGCCTTCTTCGCGGACTCCCACCCTTCTGGCAGGGACGTCTACCCGGATGTTTTGAATCACTTTGTCTCTCTAGAGATTTAGCAACAGCTGCAATCTCTGCTTGAGGCTTACGGCTCTATCATCTTGCACACCGACCAGAGCCGACAACCTTCAATCTATCAGAGAAGGGCAAATCGAAACACGTGCAAAGAGGTTGAGCCAGGCTCACCCCCCACAAGGGCAGGCAACTCAGGTGTCCCAGTCTTCCCCCCCTTGGCCTACATCCGGAATTCTCTGCATCGACCCACCAAGCCCTCCGGACGCCCCCCCAGGAGAAGCCCTCAAGGACCCCCGCGATCCTCGAGATCCCTCCCCCCCATCATTTCCCCACCCTTCCCATTCCTCCTTCCACCCCATGGATGCGTGAGCACCCCCCCTCGGCACAGGACTGCTTGAAGAAAACACTCCTCCTGCTGTCGCACCGCTCTGTTCCCACCCTTCCGACACCACCGACCCGTCACGGTTGCGAAGTCCCGGCTGCTTGACCGAGTTCCGTCTACTCGAAGCCGACAGTCCCGCAACATCGTAACGAGGACTTGCAACTGCAGACGCTCCTCCGGACTTGCGTGTCAACCGCCCTTCTTCCCCGTCATCCCAAAAATCTGAATTGCCCACAGACTCCGCTGGATACCTTCGTGAGGGCTGTTTGTACAACTCGTTGTGGGGCTCTCCGCCCGGAATTCCATCCTCATCATCTTCCTCGTCCCATATGTTGTACTCCTCTGTCTTCTGCTTCCGAAGGCTGCCTGCAGGGTCATCGAAGGAAGTAACGGAAAGCAGAAAGAATGAGAGAGGCGCCAGGATCTGGAAAGAAAAAGGAAATTCAAATCGTAGCCTGTCGCCATTGGAGTCCAGTCTAGTCCGATTTCTGTCTTCTGCTTCCACACGCTGCTTCGAAAAAGGCACTCCTTTGACAGGCAGATCAGCATACTGGCTGAAGTTTATACCGAACACACATACACACACACGACCAAACGCAGACGTGCGTGCGGACACCTTGAAGCACACTCAGGTGCTTTGTCGTAAACACGCGCAGCCAGGGATTGCGGACGACTTTCAGCATGCTTTGGTGCGGAGGAAGTGCAAATTGACACCAAGAAAGCAAGGATAGGGAGATGTAAGTGAGAAGACTTGCATGGCAGCTGTTTCCTTCCACATGGCGTCTCTTTTCCGTTTCTTGTCTTTTCTTTCGTGTTCCTTCGTTTTCGTTGTCTACACCTCTTTCTTTTGATTCGCCTTTTCTGTCTCCTATTCAACTTCCTCTCTCGGTTCAAACTGCACTGCGGCGATAAGAGCGAAAGCTAGTTCGTGAGCGTGCTGACTGTATATCTGCCTATCTGTCTATCTGTCTATCTGTCTGTCTGTCTGTCTGTCTGTCTGTCTGCCTTTCCTCTTGAATGGAACGAGTCAATCGACAGTCTGGCTAGCTCACCTCTTTGGACGACCTGCGGCTGTTGGGGCGGACCTGCTTTGCGGAAGGGCTGCGGGAGGGAGGGAATGCGGTTGCAAACAGGCAGCAGGGAGGGAACAAAGGAGGCAAAGGAGGCCACACGCACAGTGTATGCAGTGGATCAACAGCTAGAGGACCTCATTGATCGGGAAGGCGACCCTTTGGTTTCCTCCAGCTATCACATTGATGAGACAAGGCGGAAGGAGAGCGATTGACGCAAAGACAGAGAATCGTAGACGTTTGACCTCATGGGAGCGCAACGCTTAGTCTTCCTTTGAAACGCGAGTGCAGGGCGAGAGGAGGCTGCCTCTCTCCTCCTCTTCTTTTCTGTCCTCTCCTCTCCTCTTTCTCCTGACAATGTCGTGTTCCCGCACCGCGTTCCCTTTCCCCCCCTCTTGAATTTCCCTCCTTAACACCCAGAGAGATAGCCAGGCAGAAGGACCTTCTGACTTCCTTTTTTTGTTTTCTCTACACGTACGCAGTCAGGCAAGCAGGCAGGCAAGCAAGCAAGCAAGGAGTCATACCCCTGCTTACCGAATCAGCTGGGGCCCTTCGTGTGATTGTCTCATTGGCCACTCCCATCTCATCAGAGTAGAGGGACCTCCTCGACACATCCGGCGCCTCCAAAGCGGGGGCAGGGGGCAGACTTCCAACCAGAACCCCCTGTGCGTCCCCCTCGCCCTCTTCCATTGCCTCTGCCTGATGGATTGAGTCCTGTCGCTGTGCCTCGTTCCTTGCCCTCCTGGATTTGGCGTTGGACTTAAATCGAGTGGCTGCCTGTGCGGCCATTGCTACCTTTGTGGTGTTCACTCGAAGAGAAGCTCTGAACTTTTCTGCTTCTCTTTCAGCGTCCACACGCTTTTGTTGAACGGTAAATTCTTCATTCTCATACCCGAGGAGCCGAAAGACGTCGCACTTCTGTCGGAAGGGGTCCTCTTCCTCCGGATCCTTTGTGTGGCCGGCGACGCGTATTTCCCTTGCACGGACACGCGGGACTGTCTGTATTACACAGAGGAACAACGTGAGAAGACAAACTAGGTAAACCAAGATGGCAATGACCTGAATCACTTCAGTCGCCACCATGGCGCCCCGCGTAGGAGAAATAGAAAGGCGCAAACAACGAAAGAGACTCGTCAGATCAGTCTGCTGGGACACAGATGTTTGATCATCACACTCGTGTGTCGATCGACCAGCACCCTCAGATACTTTCGCACCGTGTCAGAAACAACCTTCCTTTTCTTCATGAAGCCTCTGCTTGCAATGCATTGTTCGTCAAAGGCGCTATAAGAGCAATTCTGACAGTGCAGCCATATAGATCGAGCAGCTGCACTGGCATACAGACTTTCTGTATTGACTGCATGCATATTAACTGCTCTATAATTTTTTTTTTAAGCATGCATGCATTTCGGGTCGCACGGAGTGAAAGCGCGGCACGATAATTTTGAGGGGCACGCCGCGCCGCATTGTTCGAAATCTTTCTGTCAGCTATATATATTAATATAGACATGCAGTCCGGCCGGATCAGGCTTCGACTCTTGTCAGTCCCCACCACCTTGCATTGTGCCTTTTCGCGTGTGTGCAGAGCGAGAACGTTTCCTTGTAAGCTTGAAACGCCAAAAAGATGAGATTCATCTTTGGAGTACTTTTGTTTGGGGCTGGACTGGAGACTGGAAGAGTTTGGGCGTCTCCGTCTCCGGTTGCCACTCCTGCTCTGCTTTCCCCTTCATCATCTTCCCTTTCTCCCGCGCCTGCCTCTTCAATCGAACCAGATCCTCTCTTCTCGATTCGTGACCTCTTCTCTGACAATGTAACGTACTCAGTTCGACTGCACCACTCAGGGAAAAAGGTCCTCTTCCTTGCTCCGTGGGAAGGGAACTCGAATCTGTACACTGCGGAAGTGGACGACATCGAAAACCCCAAACTGGTCACGACCTTCAAGGAGAAAACGATTAGGGCGTCCTGGACGTTCCTTGATGATGTCATGCTTATCATCGCGGTCAGTCTGGCCTCTAGGTGGTCGTACCAGAGCACGTTATTATGTGTGGTACAAATCTTCACCGGGCAGAAGTGGGTCTCTAAGCCTTGTGCCTCTGCGATGTGTCTTCGCCTGTTTGTGCGTGCAGGATGTGAACGGAGATGAGAACAACCAATACTTCTCGGTCGACTGCAGTGGAAACTCCACTAGGGCCCAGACTGAGGGGGCGCATGCAGACTGGACAGTTGAGGGGTGTGTGGTCACCCCCCTTGTGTCCGCGCCCGGTGTGAGGGGCGTGTTTGTGGCGGCCTCTCCTCGGGACCCAGAAAACCTGATTCTTGGGATGAATGATCGGAATCCTCAATTCTTCGATCTATATAAAGTAAATGTTCGGACTGGAGAGAGGGAGCTCGTCTTTCAGAACGATGCGTTTTTGTCTTTTGAGTTCGATCAGGACTTGAACCTTCGTTTGGCTTCTGGATTGAATGGGACTGACACTGTGTGGAGTCTGATTACAGAGACGGGAGAAAAGGTCCCCTTCAAGAGATTCACGCTGGACGATGGAATGGGAAACTATCCCTTGGCATTCGATGCCACAGGGGAGATTTTGTTTTTCACCGATGTAGCGGGGCGCGACATTCCTGCCCTGATGTCTGCCAATGTGAGTGACCCTCACAACGTGCACAGCGAGAGAGTGGTGTTTACTCACCCGCTCACAGAGATCCGTAGCGTTCTCCAACACCCCACAACGAAAAAGGTGGAAGCAACAAAGTTCGAATACACGACCCCCGAATGGACTGCCGTGGAGGGTGCGCCGGAGTCGATGAGGAAAGCCCTGGAGATCCTCCGAGCGAACCCCCATGGACCCATCGAATCGATTGAGAGATCCCTTGACGACAAAACCTGGCTCGTTACTTTTGGTCCCACGGATGGTCCGGTCACATACGCGATCTTCGATCCAGAGAAAGCAACAGAGGGGGGTGAGGGTCTTGACGCTCTTCGAGTTCTCTTTGTCTCCCGCCCCTATTTGGAAGACCTCCCATTGGCAGCAATGGAGCCTCTGTTGATCCCCTCGCGAGATAACTTCACTCTGGTCTCCTACATCACCTTGCCGAGGTGGGAGCAAGAGCGAAGAGCCAGGGGGGAAGAGCCACAGCCGTATCCGATGGTTCTCATGGTACATGGGGGGCCCTGGTCTCGAGACAGGTACCGATACAGCACTTACCACCAGATCTTCGCTAACAGAGGGTCGGTCAGTCGGGACCTGTTTGGGCCGCTCGTTCATAGACAGCGGGTCATATTGAGAAGAGGGATTGACGAAGCTGGCCAAGCCTCTCTGGGCCTGTTTTTCTGTCCGTTTTGCCGCTTTTCTTCCTGCTTTGTCAATGCAGGCCGCCCCATCTTTCTCTGTCTCCCCCTCCTCTTGCCCACCTTCTGTCCTCTTCTGCGCCTCTCCGTCTGTCGTTTATCTTTTCCTGCCTCCTTCATTTTCTTACTAAGAAAGCATTTCTCTGTCGACTTTGAGTCGGACGTCCAACATTTCCATGTCACAAAGTGTGAAGAAGACTCGTCCATACCAAACTGCGTTTTCTTTCCAAAAGCGTTTGCCCTGTCATTGGCTCTCGTGTGACTTTTCTCCGGCCATTTTGCTTCTGCTCTGAATAATTCGATTTTTTCCCTTTCTGTCCGCACATCTCCCTCAGCCCTGCATGTAACGGGTCGGAGGGGGAGATGCATGCCCTTTCTCTCTCTCTCTCGCTCTCTCTCTCTCCTCTCTGTCTGGTGCAGGCTTGCATGCCTGATCGATTGATTGTACGTCTGATCGACTCTTTTGTGCTCGAGAGAACAAATAGGAAAAAATCGGATGCCCTTCCTTTCCTCTGGTTTTCAGTCATTTGGAAGCGTTCGCACACTCCCTCTCTGTCACATGCCTTCTTCCTCTCTCGTTTTCCTCTGTCCGTTGCTTAATGATCGAATTGCCTTCCTTGCAGGTACGCAGTTCTTTCTGTGAACTTCCGAGGAAGCTCTGGGTTCGGTCGAGAGTTCCTCACAGCAGCATTCGGGGAGTGGGGAGGGAAAATGCAGAAGGACCTGCTGGATGCAGTGGCGTGGGCTGTAGAGAACAACTACGCGAAGGCGAACCAGACGTGTATCTTCGGGGGCAGCTATGGAGGGTATGCCACTCTTGCAGGTCAGTCAGTGAGTCAGTCAGATCGCTGCTCTTGCATTCGTTGATTCACTCATTCAACCCGTAAGTCAGTCGGTCGGTTAGGCAGACAGTCGTGCACTTAGGGGAAGGTCGGCTGTCTATCCACTAGCGGGCTGGCGAGGGTTTTTCTCGGTATTTGAGGCGTGAAGACTGAAATACCGGCCGGTGCTCATCCCGTGTGACTCTCTATCTGTGAACTAAGGCGGATCTACCCGGAAACCCCTCGTCCCTCTTCTCTTACAAAGCTCCGGTCTTTCTCCGCTTCTGTTTCTATCTACAACTCCGATGCCACTTTCCGAGAAGAAGCTGGGTGTCGCTTAAGCTGTCAGATGCCACCTTTCGATCTGAAATCAACAACTAGAGTGGTCTGCAGAGAGAAAGGTTCTCTTTGATTCTCCCGAATGCTGACTGATGAGCTTCGTCGGACTACACTTATGCCTCTGCCCATAGTGCGATCAAACAGCGAAGATGTCTCATCCACATCTTTCTTGATCTCTCTGATGCAATTCCTGTCTGCAGGGCTGACGCTGACTCCCGAAGCCTTCACGTGTGGTGTCTCTCTTGTAGGAATATCTAGCCTGATCAGCTTCCTGGATACGTTCCCTTCCTACTGGCTCCCCTTCAGAAATAACGTGAGTCCTCTCGGCTTCTTTCTTTCTATGGGCCTGGGTGTAGATCCGCTGTGCATCCGTGTGTCGATTTGTCTGGGCGCCTGCTTGCGTGTCTCTCCTTCGATCGTTCTGCTGTTCTTCTTCACTCTGCGTGTATCTGTCTGTAAGGGTGTGTGAGAGAGATGGGAGATAGAGGGAAAGAGGGAGCCCGGCTTTCCTTTCAAATTGCTGATTTCTTCTTTTCTTTCCTTTTTTCTTCTCTGGGGTAAAAGACAACCAACACCTCTTCCGTGCCCCTTCCTGTCCTTCCTTCCTTCCTGCCTGCCTACCTGCCTACCTGCCTGCCTGCCTGTCTACCTGCCTGCCTGCCTGACTGCAGACAATTGTGCGTCTGGGAGGGGACCCCGCTACCAAGGAGGGCCGCGCCTTCCTGGAGTCCCGTTCCCCCGTCTATCACGTCGACCAGATCAGGCGGCCTCTCCTCATCGTACACGGTGCAAACGACCCGAGGGTGGCGCAGGCAGAGTCGGAGCAGGTAGGTACCTCAGTAGTGACTGGGAGAATGACTGGGAGAGTGAGTGAGTGAGTGAGTGAGTGAGTGGGAGAGTGAGTGAGTGAGTGAGTGAGTGAGTGAGAAGGTGAACCAGTGAGGGAATGCTGATTGAACAATAGCACACCCGGACAAAGCAGGGACTCACAGAAATGCAAGCAAGGTTGGGGAGTCTGTCGCTACTTTTATCAATCGAATTAATGGAAGTAAAGCAAAACGAGCGAAGAGCAATGAAGAAGAGGGTCATCCGGCCTGTAAGGTCTTTCTGAGATCGGCCTTCTCCTTTTCCACAAGAGCTGGATTCGACGCATGATTATTTTCCTTTTTTTTGTCCTGCAGATTGTTGCGGCAATGCAGAACCACTCCATCCCTGTTGCCTATCTGTTATTTGAGGATGAGGGACACGGGCTCTCCAAGGAGCCAAACAGGCTAGCCTTCCTCGCAGCCATGGAGGCGTTCTTGGCAGCAAACCTGGAAGGGGGGCGGTGCGCGTGCGAGCCTGAGCTCCTTGCAGACGCTAGGGCAGTTGCTAGAGCTGACACGCTTGCACTGCTTGGTGGTGAGGCTCCGTCTCCGTCTCCTGTGCCGTCAGAGGGTGAGACGGAGACTGAGACGGAGACGGAGGTTGAAGAGGGGAGGTGGGGGGAGACAGAGGCAGCAGAGGGACAGTCTGTGACCGCGCAGAGAGGGGAGGGACTAAGCGGAGATGCCAGACGAGTGCTTCTCCTCAGGGTGTGAGGATCAGAGAGGCTCAATGTGAGTCTTCTTCCTCTTTCCTTGGCTGGCTTGCTCACAAGCAGAAAGAGAGAGGACTGCAATTCCAATGCAAATAAATCCCATTCAGTCTGTCTATTCCTGTATGTCTGCATGCCGCTCTTTTTTTGGTACACGAACAGAAGCAGGTCTATGTTTTATTTCATTTCAATCTGGAGCTGCGTATGGTTTTTTTGTGGGAGGCAAGGAGACTGGTCCAGCCATTGGAACGGATTGGTCGTCAGGAGTAAGTGAGGTAGGTGGGTGAAGGGAAAGAGTTGACTTGTGAAAGAGAGACGATTGGTGCTGAGAGGGTCTGTGTGAGAGGCAGCACGTGCATCACATGAGACTGCATGCAGACAGATCCATGACGAGACAGATGCGTCATGCAATTTGTTGCGCAGTGCTGTACGGCAATGTATGCATGACGACTCGACGAAATGAGCTGCGCGTGACGGAAGAGAAGAGAGGACATAAGAATGTGAGGTCAAACTTAAAGCGATAGAAAGTCCCGCTTTCTTGTCTTCTCCACTCGTTTACACGAGTGTCGTCTTCATTTATTTTCGACGGTTTTCGATCATCTGCAGTTTCATAAACGAAGGAATCAGAAAGTTAGTAGACTTCATTGGAGACTTCATTGCAGAGATCAATCACTACCAACTTGCGTCAACGTTTGTGGTTTTGTTCCTGAAGAGCTGGGCTAAAAGCTGCCTCAGTGATCGACACACTGGTTTTTTTTTCACGTATTTCTACAGCTTTAATTATTGTTGAAATATAACTCATCGAACTTCAAGTTGAAATATACTAAAACATAGTAAGAAATCCAAGTATAGAACTTGCAGTATAATTGTTCAAAGCCTACACACAAAATTAAACCTCTAAAGTCCTAGCTACGGTATAGGGGATAAAAGTAAAAAAAAAAATAATTAAATGTTAGTATCTCAGGTTAGCCTTGTGCATTAGTACACTTGTATATGAAATCATATTATATACGATTTTTAACCGTAAAAATCTGATTAGAATTCTAGCCTACGAATTTGATGTCTGTTGATTCTTAATTTGGGGAAACAGTCTGAAAACAACGGCAAATTTTCTAGTAAAAATTCGACCACGTACTGTTTTAAATTTAGAACAAGAATTCTATGTACTACCAGTATGTGGTACGTGAGTTGTTGTTTCTTTTATGGGGAAGGAGTCAAAAGACTCCTGTAGCAGGAATATCTAACTGTGCATTAGAAAATTTATTTAAAAAATCAAATGCTAGTTCGAACGCCAGATACTTATTTATGGGTCAATAACGATATAGTGAATGATGATGATAGAGATAAGTTCCTAGCTGCATTGTTAAATTCAAAGTTTTATGCGCTATAATAATAGATTTTATTCTCAGTTAATTATATATGCTACAATTATAAGTTATATAATTATATATATAATATTAGCTTTTATACATCTTTGTATACATGTATGCAATGCTATGTATACTGTACTGTGGTATACACTAGCGCATAAATATGAAAACACACCCATCCTGACTGGCGTAGTACTCTCTACTACTAAGACTAAGTGTCCAAATCTGGATCATTAATAAATGTAATTAAACTCAATATTTGCACCAAAACTTGCGGGGGTCAATTATTTATAAAAATGAGTCCTCAACTAAAGTAATCCGGTCAAGCATTTTCACTTTATGACTCATTGGAGGCTCTTTTTTGAGGTATTTATCAACCTGACGGACCACAAACCGACCGAGCAGTCCGTCGGGCTCTGCTACGCCCTCCAACCCCCTCCACAGTCCTCGCAAATCTTCCTGAAGCACCACTCGCCGCGTGTGTGCCAGACTCCCCGTTACAAAGAGCCCCTTCCTCCCTCCTCCATCAAGACGACTTGTCTCAATACTGTCAGCATAGTGCCATGGCCGAGGCGCATGGGTGCAGGCTGGATGCCGACCGCGGCCGCCTTCAGCTGCGCCAGCTGCTGTATGAACCCGTCGACCGCAGGGTGGCACTGGTGGGAGGGCCTTCAGATCCGAAAGCGGAGAAGGGATGCTGCCGAATACAGGGTGCCTCAGTGCAGAGGGACCAGTTCCGGGTCGACTGGAGGCTTGAAAGGCTGCCGGAGAGACGCCTCCGTTTTGTGTGGGGGAAAGAGCGCACAGAAAAGGCCTCTTCCAGTGATCCCTCTTTGGCAAGGGGGCACTGGCAGTACAGAGGGGCGAGTCTGACACTGCCTGCTGGTATTTGTACTTTGCCCCGGGACCTGATATGGGTAGGCCTCCGAGTGCCGCCCCCCCGTTGATCCTCGTGTCTGTTCGTTTGGTCCTCTTCTTTTTCCTTCTCTTCTGTCCTGCCAGTGGAGTCCCCTCATCCCACTGGCTTGTGGGACTGTCGTCTGGATTGCCTTCCGTGTGGCTGCTGCCGGAGGCGCTTCCAGTGGAGGATCTCTCCAGCTGACTGCTGGGGGTGTCCGGATGTGATTCACAATTCTCATCTTCCTCTGCAGTCAGTGAGAAGGAGAGACCGACATGACGAGTTGCTGAGACTGGCTGTCTGCATCTGTCCTGGACATGACGGGGAGGAGCTGTGCATGGGGCCTTCTTGTATGTGACTGCTGCTGGCAGATTGTTGCTTTTCGTGAACGCTGCTGAGGCTGCTGCAGCGGCACGGTAAGCATTTTGCTTCAGTTCTGCCAGATTGGGATCTTGCGCGGGCGGGGAAAAGGGGGGGGACTCTGACGATGGTGGGAGGGGGGGTTCAAAGGACGATATGGGAGACTGAGAGCGATCGAGTCCTAGCATGCTGACTCTCGGAGAAGTGGAGGGACTTATGACGTTTCTTTGAAGAACTCCTGGCGTGTTTCGTCTAGGCGATGGAGGTTCGGGATGGGAATATGAAGGGGGACTTTTTTTGTTGGGGGGGTCCAGAAGAGTTGAAAAAGAGGGATCGTTCTGTTGGCATTGGCTGCCCATTTTGTCCTCTATCTCCGGTGTTGTGGAAGCTGCCGAAGACAGACTCCGAGGCTCTTCCCTATCTGATTCTTCCTCAGAGTGGGAAGGAGTTGCCGTCCTGTCTCTCATCTCGTCAGGCTCACGACAGAAAGACATCGTGACACCCAATACAGCTCCGGTGGCGGGTCTCAGACAGGAGAGACGAGCGGCGCGGAATGCACTTGTCGATGGGCGTGTATGGCTGAAGCGGGGAGGGGCAGTCGGGGGTGGGGCGGAGACAGGGGTGTAACTTTCCTTCGGGCTGTGTGAGGGTGTTTCAGCGTTGGTGGCGGTGCCCGTGCGTGCAGGGTGGCACAGAGGGCTTGCCTTTTGTACAATTTCTTTTGAGCCAGGTCTCTTTTCGTGCGTGTGTTCCTGCGAGGGCTTTCTCTTGGTATTTTTTTTAAATCTCTTTGAACGAAGAGCTTTCTGGAAATTGGCATGGCCAGATAACCTTGAATGACCTGAGGAAGAAATGAACCCGGAGACCCTTATAGCACCCCCTCCGCTCTCTCCAATTCCTCGGGCTGTCCCTGGGCCTGAGAGGAATTCCCGCACGAGTTTCTGACGAGCAACCCAATCGGTTGCCCAATGGGCGTGGGTGAGAAAGTGAAAGCCTCTACTGATGAATAACTGCCTTTCGTCTTCTTGGGACTTGTCATTGAGGGCAAGGGCGGCTGGATCAAAGGAAGAACGACGGTGGAGTCCTTGTGTGGCAAGAACTCTTGACGGTTGCCTGAGGAAACTCCGTCTTTGCGTGCTCTCATCGTTATTGATCTCTCTCAGATCCCCGAGGTTATGTTTCATCCTCTCAATATTCTGCAACAACCAGGGAAGGGCGGCTGTCGCACCAGCTCTTTCACCACTGCCAGCAGAGACAGTGAGGTCACCCCGACTTTGCGTCTCCTCTTCTGCTGGCTGTTCCGCAAAGCGAACTGTGGCAGCAGGTGGCTTTGCTTCTTCCCTTTTTTGCTCTGTGTCAGTCCTTTTGGGACCCTCAGAAATCTCCTGTAGGATTGGAGGACGTTGGGACTCTTCTTCTTTCTCATTTGTCTCCGTTTCCTTTTCCTTTTCATCCTGCACAGGAGAGGGAGGGGGTACAACGGAAGTTGCTGTGCCTGTATGCCTCCACTCTCTTTTGTCTATTTCGCGACCTCCTAGCATCAAAGGATCTTCAGCAAGCTCTGGTTCTTCCAAAAACGTCTGCGTACCCTCGTCCCTCTGGTGCACGTGCTCCTGCTGCTGTTGTGATGGCGGAGGGGGCGGTGGTACAGGCTTTTCGGACTCTGCGACAGCGAAGGAAGCCAACAGGGCTGCGAGGCGGCTGAGGAGTGCCGGGGCCCCCAAAGCAATCCTGAGGGCTCGGAGGTCAAACGCCTCCTCCTTGAGAACATCCTCCAAAGTCCGCTCTTTTGCTGCACGCGATCTTCGAGATGTGTCTGAAGCAACCGACTTATCCACATCTTCGCCTTCTTTTGTCCCTGCGGATCTTTCTTTCTCTTTCTTTCCTCCTCCAGTGGATTCTTTTTCTTTTTCTTTTCTGGAGGGGCCCTTGTGGGGAGCACTTGCAGTTGATTCGTCTGATTGTTGCGGCAGTGCTTGGCTTTTGCGTTTGACATCGGCCTCCCTGGTCGCATCACGGAACCTTCGGAGAGCAGATTTGACCCTAAAATTCAACGTCAAGTTGTCCTTTTCCTTTTCTCCACCACTTGCTTTTTCCCCCTCCTGTCGCATTTCCATTGATAGAACTGCCATGAGATTCTCCGCAGCTACCCTCTCTGCAGCGTCCCACCGGGAGGGCCCCCCATCGGGTGAAGACAAGAGAGCACCTGCAGGCGCTGAAAGGGGGACTTCCCTCCAACGTGAGTGCCGTTCGAGGTAGTCCCTCATTCTCTCCTGCCCCCTTACATCGAAAGCACGCCCCAGGAGTTTTTCAATCAGCTTCTGTCTTTTCTCTACAATGCTCTTCCTCGAATTTTGACCCCCCGTTTCCCCCTCCTCTCCATTCTCACTCGTGAGACTTCCCGCTTCCATCTCATCCTCATTCTCTTGCTCCCCTCCCTCCTCTCCGTTTTGGTCTCTTTTCAGGTTCTCAGGTGTCTCTGAAGTTTCTGAAGCACTGATGCTGCTAGCGCTTCCCTCCCCCCATTCATCATCATCCTCTAAGGGAAACTCCGTCTGGGACGCCTTTCCCTCAGGCCCCGGCATGCCAACAGTCACGGCTGCAACAGCCGCGCATAGCCTCTCTGGCGTCCCTCCTCCCCTCTCCTGTTTTCGAGTTGACTCCTTGCCTCTTTGACGTGCCGAGGCAGGCACAGGCATTGTCCGAGTCACAGGCCGCAAGCGGGTCTGCAGAAACTCCGAGTCACGAGCCTCTCGCAGGGCGTGTCTGTCGTCCCCCTCCCCGTCGTTTGAAATCTCAGAAGGAGTTTCAGGCCGACTGGGAGGGGCGAAAGTCCCAAAAACTTTCTGTGACAAAACTTTTCTTCGAATCAGCCATCGCTCGCTTCTGGTCCTCTTGACGAACGAAGGAGGCTCACACTGGTGTCCCTTCACGCACTTGGGCGTCACTCCCGGAGGACGAATACCGACCCTCACGCCTCTGTAGGGCCGCCTCTTTCTCTGCCCCCGGTTTTTGGAAATCGGGGAAGACATCCGAGATCTGCAGTGATTGCATTGAGCGACTCAGGAGCGAAACAACAATTTATCAATCAAGCAAAGCCGGAACGAAACTTTAGATTCCTTCCTGGGCCACTCTTTGCCTGTATTTCATGAAAACAAAATCGTGCATCAGTTAGTTCTGCCTGGGCATTCACAGACTGTGGGACTGCATGCTTGGTCTTCAGTCACCCATCACCGGCAGATTCATCAGCAAGCGTTCAGTCAAACTTAAGCCATCAAAGGAGAGATGCATATCCAACAAAGAAGAACAAAGCAGAGGGCGAGACTGCGAAGGTGGTGCAAGGGTTTAAATCTGGAGGCAGCAAATGGAACACGCAGAGATTGTCAGAAAACAAAGAGTACACAAATAACAATGAATAGCTTCAAACGACTCACGAGGGGATTGACACGCCCCCGTGTCTTCCACCCCCTCTGCGAGGCTCCCCTCTCTCTTTGGAAACCCTCCACCCCCTCAGCCCCTTCACCCCCGAATCCCAGAGGCTACCAGGACGAAATCCGGAGCGACGACCGCGACCGAGGCCTCGACTGTGCTTTCCCACTGCCGCAGCACGAAGTGCAGCAGCAACTCGCGAAGCTGTGGTAGATCGCGTGGCAGCCTGAATCAGATTATGAACAGCAGCAGGTGCAAAGAGCCCTGCTGCTTGGAGCTGTAGCTCTGTCACGTGAGCCTGGTCTCCATCTGGGTCGGCTGCGGCTGCTGCCTTGGCCTTTGCTCTCCCTTTGCCTTTTTGATCCTCTGCCTGGAGTGCCACGGGAGGTAGAATTGCTCGCAAAGGTGGTGCTACTCTGTTGACTTTTCCTGAGGATTTCAAAAATTTCATCCGGACCCGCGAGGCCTCATTGTCGAACACGCCCCCCCCACGACCCTCTCCTGTAATTGCAATCAGAGAATCAATAGGCGCAGGCGGTTTTGCAGGTGCCTTTTTGGCATCTGCTGCCTGACTGTTTTCACTCTGAGGCCGAAAAGGTTCGTTTGTTTCACATTGGCTTTTTCTTCGTCTTTCTGGCGATGCTGCTCCTGACGCTCGTCTTTGATTTGGTGACGCAGGGCGGGATCTGACGGAGACGGAGCCTCGCTGGCGTGCGGATGGAGATGGGGGACGAGACCGATTCGACGTTCTTCTCCCTGGCGATGAGGATCTAGAGAGAGTGCGGAGTCCGACGGAAGGCCTACGAGTGGGTGAGGAAGCGCGAGAGAGACTGAAACGAGGTCGGGTGTGGTGCTGCATCTGTGATGTCGTTGTCTTCGGAGTTTTTGAATCAGACGTTGGACTTCGCATATCTAGGTTGAAGGACGAAGGAGAGGCCCCATTGTGATCTCTGCTGTGGAGCCAGGAAGTTGGGGAGGCCTCGATGGACTTTTCAATTTTTGCGCGCTCCTGTTCTCTGATTTCTTTGACCCCACTCCAGAGAGACCAGGTGGAGGGACGGTCAACTGGAGTCTCCCGTCCCTCGAGCTGCATGCAGGCAAAACCGCAAATGAGAAGATAGAGAAAGACGTGCACATGTATTTGTTTGTGTTTGGATACGGATGACGAAACAAAAAGCAAACTCTTTGGGTATGTGCACGCGTAGATGACGAGGTTCGCGACTCGGAACTCGAGTTTACGAGAAGTTATCAAATAAAAACCTGCAATCGCCCGAAAGTTGTCTTTTCTTTTCTCTTTGTTGATGGTTTGTGTAAAGGAACTTCCTTCTCTGCGATACAGAAGAAGAGTAAGAATGATAGTCATAGAAAGAAAGTTTTCTGGAAGATTCTTTTCTTTCGTTGTTGTTTTTATTCTTTTCCAGCATTTTGTCTCGATCGATCCGCTCATTGGTGGCAGGGGTGGATCTCTCTCTCTCGCTCTACGGACCCTTCAAAGTTCCGTCTCACTATTTTTGTTCCCTTCATCCTTGTTGTGGTTGTTCGATGGTTGCTTTCTTCTATGGGTTCTTCCTCCCCTGAAATTTCTTCCTTTGGTCTTCCATTCTTTCTCTTTTTTTTTCCCCTTTCTTTCTTGTCCTTGGGGTTAGGATGCAGGTTCAGCAGACTTTTCTGAGGCTGAAACAAGGCGGAGAGAGAGAGAAGAAAAATGATCGTTGCAATGATTCAGAACGATGTTGATGTAAGACACCGGGGTGGAATGAAAAGCTCAGATTCGCTGTCTGACTAGAATTTTAATTTGAAAATACCCGTAAGGATGAGGGATGTCCGTTGACGCACCTTTTCGTCTTTCTTGAGAAGTTTGGCCATCTTCTTTGCCTTGACTTTGATTCTCTTTGCAAGCGCCTCAATCTCCCTGGAGCCCCCCTCAATGGATTTCTGTCCACCTTCATGCTTGCTCTTTTGCTCCTCACTCAGCACTCCGTCGCCTTCTCTTTCCATCGCCACCCTGAGGGCTTTCAGCACGTCCCTGTGCAGACGCTGAAGCACTGGGAGTTCCTCCGGAAGCTCCAGTTTCCTCTCCTTCAAGTTCACGCACTTCAACTGGGCGGGAGGAAGGAGATCGTCGATGGAGCGCGTCAGGGCCTCTGAGCGTAGCAGGTTGCTGCGACCGATCAAAGAGGCCAGAAGATCCGCCCGCTTCCTCACTCGCTCTCTATCCACCTGCACACAGCAAAAGGAAAACAGCAGAGTCATAGACTCTCGATCATCGAAGCTTGCGGGTCATATGGTTGTTCTGGACAGTTTATTTTGAGCAGCTGTGAAGGACTACAGTTCTGACCTGAAGGTCCATCGGTTCCTTGATCGTATCGAAGGTCCAACCTGCCAGGACCTTCATGGCTGAGGAGGCCCCATCGTATGGAGTGAAGGGAGGCACAGAGATGACGGATCGGGTCCGGCGCAAACGGTCATGCTTCTCTCTCTTTCTTCGCGCCCTCGCACTCTGACTGTTTCTTCTTCGACCTCGATGAGGAGACGACGAGGAAAGACGACCAGTCTCATTGTCCTCTTCGTCTGAGCTGAGGAAGGCGGAGGAGAAAGAAAGATCAGAAGAAGCGGAAGAGGAGGACCATGCACTCCCTGCACGCGTCTGTCTCCTGAGCCATTGGGGTTGGATGGATCTGAGCATGGCAGAGACGGGGAGTCTGTGATCCTCCTTCGCCGGTTTGCCGCCAATGTGCTTTGTCGATTCGTTTCTGCTTCTGCTTTTTCCCTTGGGATCTCCGTGTATGTCGGAGTGCAGCGTGTCGCCCAAAAAAGAAACACGTCTCTGGAGACTGTGGGGGGCCTTCTTTGAATCTGTTGCAGCTCTTTTGAGGTCGTCTATTACCTCTTGGTCTTGGGGAAGGGAGGGTGGAAGCGGGCCCGCAAGGGATCCCGCAGCACTGTTGATTGACAGCCTCAGGGTCGATGCTGACCTCGGCCTCCCGGTGCTTGGGCGTCGGTCGAATAGGGGAGACAAGAAGGAGGCTTCACGTTTGTGCTCGTCGGGACGGAACACCGCGGAGTTTTCAATCAAAAACGGTGAGTCTTCGGAAGGAATATAACTGCGCCTTCTGTGTTTGGGTGGGCTGGCGAGAGTGAGCTTATCTTTTTGCCTGCCTCCTTTCTTATCCCTGTCGCTCCTCGACAGTGAGGAGGAAGAGGAAACGGAAGAAGAATAGGAAGAAGAATCGAAGGAAGAGGAAATGAGTGAATCATCAGACCCCTCCTCGTATTCCTCTGCCGTCTGAATAACACCTTTCGCCAAGAGAGCACCCTGCAAGCATCCATATACGTCCATTGAAATTACTCTACAGACTCATTCAGTTCATATCCTCCCACTAGAAACCTGCGGGGGTCCACCCCCACTGACGCTGACGCGGGCACTTCTACCGGACGAGACAAAGATGTGGACGAGGAACAGAACAAGGCTTAGAAAAGCATGCTATCGCCGTTAGATTGGCTGACTGACGGATGGACTGTGACTAGCTCTGTGACAGAATGATAGACATTGAACAGACACAGGAAGATACAAATCCAGGGACAGACTGACAATTCTCGCTTCTCTCTTTGCGATGGCCTTTTTGAGAACTTCGTTTTTCTCCTCTTCAGACTTCCCCTCCATGTACGACAAAAGTGTTGCAAGGGCAAAGTCTGACAGGGCCCCTATCCGCTTGGTTTGAAATCCCACGACCTCTCCTGATCCCCCTGCTGACGGATCATTTTGCAAAGCCTTTAACCTTGCTTCAAGCTCTTCCATGTCTTTTTTGGTCTTCTCAAAGTCGACTGGATCATCATCCCCCCCTCCAAAGGTGATCGTCGGAACGGCCCATCCCCCCCCTCGACTTCTGAGTCGAAGAATTGTCTTCGATCGCTCTAAAAGTCTTGCCTTCTCTCTTTCAAGCTCTTCAGGACTTGTCTTGGGCAAGTGCCACTCGTCCTTGTCATCCTTGTCCATCTCTCCGACGCCACCGCTGCTTCTTCTCTCTTCGCCCTGCTTTTCCTCGCCCCCCGCTCCAGACGCTGCAACTGAGAGCTGGGACAGCTGCAGGAGGGATGCAGAATGCGGTCGTGCTGTCTTTTATGTTCATGGTCTTCCGTTTTCGGTGCTCTTAGTGCATCATTCCATCTTTTCTCTGTCGGCCGCTGAACAATCTAGTAGAGCTAAAATGTCCCTCATGGCATTTGCGAAAAAACAAGAGGAAAAACGCAGGTATCAATATGTACAGGAACACTACCGAAAGCATTCACGAAGAATACATTTGTTATGTTTTCCGCACGCATCTGTCAGGATTATTGTCGGAAGACTGCGTCAGGATGAATCCTCCGAAATTTGTTTGGACCAACCACTCGAAGGCTTGAAATGCGAAACAGATAAACTTTTGTGATTCATTCGCACAATTCTTTTTTCTTGCTGAGTGACAGCTCCCAGACTGCCAGCCGGACAGAGAGCAAGCGAGACAGAAAGACAAACAAACAGACAGACAGACAGACAGACAGACAAACAAACAAACAAACAAGTAGGCAAGCAGGTAACCAGCCAGGTAATGCCAGACTGAAAGACAGCTAGAGGGTCGAAGTGATGGACTGACTGACTCTCTTTAGGTCGTTTCGAGCAGCGAGCTTTTCCCACTTGTCTTCCTTAACACTCAAAAGTTGGTCGACCTCTGCTTTCATCACAAGTTGAGATCTGCATCTGTACTCTTCCTCGGTTTCTTTCTTTTTTCTTTCAATCTCTCCAATTGTCTCTGCAAATTCATCCACCCCCGATCCTTCGGATTCAGAGTCTAAATCGCTCCCCCTGCCTTTGTGCAGGTATCCCCCTGCTGGGGCGGTCTTTCTCCTCCAATCTTTTTCCTCCTCCTGAGATCCTGTGGGGGAGTTTGTCGGCGATCGAGAACCTTCGTGCTCTTTGAGCTCTCCTTCCTGTGTGGGGTCCTCGGGATGCCAACTAAGGAAGCTCGAGCTTCGGCTGCTGTGAACGCTTTCGTCTTCCGACAGGGTCAGACCAGCTGCTCTAAGCTGCCAACAGACAACGACAACGAGGAAGTGAGAGGGAGGGAGGGAAAGATGATGGATACATAAGTACAAATGTTTTCAAAACCAAAGACGACAGCTCTGGGTGCAAGACTTGACGACTTCCCCTCTTCTTCTTCTTCTATCCCTAAAGTCTTCCTTATTCGTTTCACTTGTTGCACTGCGCATCCTCAAAATGTCATTCGAAACTCGTCTCTCTGAAAACCGTGAGAAAATTCCAGCAAGACTCCGTGTCGAAATAGTTGACTTTCTTTTACTTTCTTTCAGACGCAACGAAGACGAAGCAAACATTTACTACGCATGTGAGATGCAATTAAGTTTTTACTGCAAACAGTCACCTTCGAAGGACGAACCTTTTCGATTTCCTCTTCCATATGACGAAGACGCTTCTCCAAAAACGCTTGGTCTTCCTCCCAAAGGGTCCTGGCTTCTGCCTCCAGTTTCCCCAGACGGGCCCTTTTCGCACCGTTCTCAAGCGCCGCCGTGTTGATTTTCTTCCCCACCGTCGTTGACGAGAATCCACCACCGAGGGATCGATCGAGCAGAGGGAGAGTGTCTGTTGACACGCTCTCTTGGTCAAATGGATTCCCCACGTCTGCTGGAATACTTCCTTTCGTCTTTTTGGGAGGAGAAACGCTGCTCTTCTTCTTTGCTTTCGATCCTTTCTTTTCCTTTTCAGGCGACATTGAGCCTACTGTCTGTTTCCGTTTCGGGCTGACTTTTGGGGAGGCGATTCCTGGTGCTTCAGAAATGGTCGATTTGAGGAGTGTAGTGGTGGCCATTTTCTTCAATGCATTTTTCGCAGAGCCCCAACCTTTCCCTTCTTTAAATGACTTATTCAATGATGTTGCCTCGGAATCCTCTGACCGCTTTGCCTGGAGCGTCTGTGTGGGGGATGACGGGGCCTCTCTCTCAAAGGGCTGCAAATCTTTGGAAGGTCTCCTTTCGGAGGCCGGAGGCAGTCCCCTCTTTTTCGGCTGGAGGGACTTTGCAAAGGAGGTTCCTTGTCTTTTGGGGGAGGCCTTCGCTTTGGCCGCCTTGGTTTGTTTGCTTGAGGGGCCCTTTTGGTTTCCTGTGACGTCCTCTCCTTGGGGGCCCAAGACTCCCGCCGGCAGTTGGAGGTGACTGGTACCCTTTCTTTCCTTCTTCACTGCGAACAGACAGAAGAGAGATTAGGCTCTCGTGACCGGTCCCAACGATTGAGACACATGAAAAAAAGAAAGAGAAATGGAAGCCAAAGACCCATCCAGACATTGGCAAGAATAGGATCCAGCCGCGCGGTAAGGGACTCGACATAGAAAAGAAATTGTAATAGAGAGAAGGCATGACTCGATGAGGATCTCTTGTCTTCTCACTCCATTCAGTTCTCTTGCAGACCCAATACACACACAGGGAAGAGAGAAGAATACAAATAGATCTGCATGACAAAAGAGGGGCGCTTCGGAATCGGCCGTTCAGGTCATCTGACCCATGCAGAAGGCTCATGAACGAGTGAGTATCCAAACAGCGAACAAAGCTAGCGAGCTTACTTCAAGGAACCGACCGATGCAAGGTATTTCAATGCGCGTATGTGGTACGTGTACACCTGTGTGATACTCAGCTACACGAGATATGCATCGCACGCGTGTATCCACAATGATGCTTTCATGTGAGCGATGCAGACGATCGACTAACTCTGGTCTTCCTTGGCCTTCTCTTCGTTGACAGCAGCAGCAGAGCTTCCGTCCTTCCCTTCGTCAACTTTCTGTCCTTCCATCTGCCGGAGTGCCCTGCAGCAATTTTGTGAAGAGAATTGACGTATAGGAAGAATTTCACTGTGTGAAATTTCACTCATACAGGGCCTTTTCCTCGGTCTGTCCACTTTTTTTTTTTTTCCATTCCCTATTCATACCGCGGTCTCACTCGCTTAATTCGCCCTCTACGGTACCCAACGCATCCGACAGAATCCGCCGTCACATACTTACTTGTCGACTGCAGTCAAGTCGATGTTCCTCTGTTCCCCCAGGTCCATCAGTCGGTTGAATATCTGAGCCGCGGACTTGAGACTCTTTGCAGCCTGCAAGGACAAATTGGTCACTGTTATAGTCTACAGATACAATGCGGGAGTGGTTTTTGATGTCGCACACCTTCACAAAACTCCAACAAACCGCCCAGGTTTTACGTTCTGCATCCCAAAGATTTTTGGTGAAATTGTGTGAACCACAATTAATACAAAGGGGTGCTCGCTGGGATCGAGGCTGTTTTTGTCAGAACCGCACAGGTCGTAAGCAGACGCGTTGGGTCTCTGACTCCCCCCAAAAGGATACAAAGCAGATCAATGTAGGGCGGGACGAAAATCAATGCACAATAGAAGTGACTCGATGCTCAAACGCCCTCACACACATTAGAAGACCTAAATGCATGTACCTTCGTCACGCATTGAAGTCGACCGTGTGTGTCTCTCTCACTCACACACACATGCACACAGAGAGAGAGAGAGAGAGAGAGAGAGAGACGGACAGACAGGCAGACAGACAGAGAGAAAGAGAAGAACAACATGTTGCGGTTGGTTATGCAGAAGAATAGTATTCCGATTGTGCGCTCAGCTTGAGGGGGGTTCCCGCCTGCCTTCGAGACAGGAACACTGCTGCACGGCTAGCTGCAGACAGAAACTTTAAGCTCATCGGACGGAGGGAGGGGGCGCACCTCCAAGGGTAGTCTGTTGAAGGTTTTGGCATCCATTGGAAACTTCTGTCCAGCAAATCGGACAGGAAAGAACGATGCATTCTCAGTCTCAAATCCCTGAGAGGCCCGCCGTCCTTGTCTGATCTCTGTGCGGCAGAGTCGCATCAGGACGCTCGCATCAAAGAGCGCATCGTGGAGACTGTCAAATTGCCTGAAGGCATGAAAGTGAGCAGAAGAGTGAGTGATACAATGGTGAGTCTACGAGACGAACAAGGCGGCAAGCGTATGGATGCCGCGTTCCTGCGAACAACGCGTGGACATTTTCAATGCATGGACAGAAAAATGCATCCAAAGTACCTGTAGATGCCTGGCTAAGTGCGCGTACGTCTTTGTGCGTGCGTGTGAGTGTGTGTGTGTGCAAGAGTGAGAGTGAGAGAGAGAGAGAGAGAGAGAGAGAGAGAGACAAGCGAGAGAGACAAGCGAGAGAGACAAGAAAGAGAGAGGGAGAGAGAGAGAGAGAGACAAGAGAGAGGGAGGGAGGGAGAGAGAGAGAGAGAGAAAGAGACTTTCCTTACTCGCTCCACCCCCTCCTGCTTTACTGACTTTTTGACTCACTGTCTGTGTGATTGAATTGCTGACTTACTGAAGAGCTGACTGACTGACTTGATATTTTGAAGTTCCTTGAAGAGCACTTGGGCAGGCACCTTATCGAGTTTGTCTGACAGTCCCGCAGCTTGGAGCCTGTCCAGAACCTCTTTTTTCTCTGGATCAAGAAACGGGATCTGAACCGAGAAAGCATTTGGAGGAAACCGCAGCAATAATCTTTCTTTGTCTGTATCAAGAAGAGGCCTAGATCGAAAAACGAGCAACACATGAGGAACATTTTGGCATGCAGACAAATGCATGAATGTATTGCAGACACACGACACGCAGGCGCGCGCGCGCGCGTCCATGAACACAAACGGAAGAGGTGCGCAGAGAGCTCAATGAAACGAAAAACCCTGCAGAAGATAGAGAACGAATGCTCCAGCTAAGTACAGGACAGAGAGTGCCAAACGGACCTTTGAGGCATCTTTCATTGCTGCCTTCAGGTGATTCGAGAGGCTCGCCACCGACAGCGCCTCATTCACACGGGTCCGTATCGACTCTGCGGACTCGACCAATGACGTCACCATCAACGTATTTAGTGCCTTGGCGCCTCTTTCACTCTCTGCCCTGTCCATAACGCTCAGAAGGACTTTCAAGTTGAGCGCCACAGGAATTGCCTGCCTCAACCGACTTACGCCATGCAAGAGCAGCTTCAGCGTGTTGACAGAATCCTGGGGGCATTTATTTACTCATTCATTCATGCATTCATTTACTCAGTCATCCATTCATTCAGCCGGTCAACCAGTGAGTCGGTCCGTCGGTCAGTCCTCCTTCCACTCAAACGAAACATGATGCATGTTTGCAACAGCACATTTGCGTTTTTCGACAATTGCATCATTTGCGCAGAGCGCCTCACAATTTGCAAGAAATACTTTCGGAACAACAGCGAAGAGTTGTGTAGAGTTGATTATGGGGCAGAAATTGCATCACATGTAGACTGGCAAGCCCGCCAGACAAAAGGCAGGATAAAGTAAGAAGCGCCCACACTGAAGGAGACGGTGCTCTTTGGAGGAAGCATGCAAGGGGGGGGGGGTGTTTTCAGGTCTCTTTGGGCCCGATCTAACCAAGCTAGCCGCCTGGAGGGAGTCAATGAGAAGCGCGCATTCTGAAAGAAACTTTTCCTAGATTTATGTACTCGACAGTATCCGAAATCAACCGGCAGCCTTCCTCCCATGCACACTCTGAAATGACCGCTGCAGGAGGCATGACAGATTCCACCAAGCACTGACCTCAGTCTTATAGAACGCAGGCAGCTGTTCAATGTGAACCCTCGACAAGCTTCCCTGGACGCTGCTGGAAGGACGGCAGGAGTATATGACCTCGATGAGAGCCGCCAGCGACCCAGAGAGAGTACCGCCCTGAGCTGATTTTCCGTCCTCTTTTTCGTCTCCTTCCCCTTCTTCGTCAAAGTCTTCCAGATCGTCTGACACCAGAGAACGCTCAAATTGCGCACGCTTCAGTGCCAGCTGAAACGAATAGAAGAAACCAGAACAACTAACAAAGTAAAAGGTCTACGTGATCTGTGTTCTCTTCACATATTCATTTGGCCTCCAGGCACTCCAGAGTTTCCCTTTTCCACTGATGCATGAAAGCGGGCAGCAGAAAGAGAAGATCGCATTCGAACTCAAGGCAGATCTCCACCAACGACGAGAATGCATCTCCTGTCGCTTGCTCATTCTCTCAGTCACTCACTCATTCACTTGCTGACTCCATCCATCCCCCCAGCCTTCGATTCCACCACCATCCATCCATCCATTCACGAGCTGCTTTATTAATCCACGAAAAAATGCACAAGACACTCCATGGATCAGTGTGTCAGTCAGTCAATCCTTTCGTACGTCAGTTGATTCGTCAATCAAATAAATAGACACATCACAACAGACAGGCGGACAGACATACAGACGCGCAGACGCACAGACAGATAGGCAGAGGGAAAGGCGGGTATAAATAAAAAGATACATGCATACAGACAGAGAGACAGAAAAACAAAGAGACAGACAGCAACGCAGACAGGCAGAGATACAGAGGGACAGACAGCCAGACAGAAAGACCGAAAGTAGGCAGAAAAAAAAAGACAAGCGAACCTCTTTGATGGGAGGAAGGATTTCAATCGTCTTGTCGTTCACCAATTCGAAAGGAAGACCGGACTCAGCCAATCTCTTCTGCGTCTTCTTGACCTCCACGTCGAATTTCTTCACGTCTTTCTGGGCAGTCTGGAGGGACAGCGCCGTCCCTACCCATGCTAGGCGCGCCTGCAGGGTACTCAAGCACTTTCTTTCTACGATTTGCATTGATGCGCTACTGAGTTGATTCTTGTCTCATGCATTGCTTCCTTCACGGGTTCTTTCTGTTGGATCTCAACTGTTTGTTCGGTCTCCCTTCCAGTGTCATGTTTTCTTCAAGCGAATTAACCGAGGTGGACGTTCGGTGGACAAGGGATGGGAGCAAAAAGAAAATGGGCATACGAAGAGAGTAATGGGAAAGAGACACGTCCGTTCTAGCGGAATGATATACTGTGGTGCCTTCCTTTTTTACTCGGCGTTCCCAAAGATGTATCAGGCAGTGACCTTTGCGCGTTCCCAAAAGGAAGAATTTGGAAATCCAAAAGAGTTTAAGGGGCCTTCTCGGTTGTTGACAGAAAGGAAATCTATCTACCTGTTCAAGCACGCACCAACCAACTTGTTGTCTCTCAGAGAGAAAACTCATCTCCAAACAATTCATCCATCCACTCACCTCACAGAGCGCATCCCTCGGCCCTGCCGCGTCTGTCCAGGACTTCAACGTGTCTTTTGCAAGCTGCAGGAAAGAGAAGTAGGTAGTCTTCCTTTTTTTTCGTTTGTTCCTTCCTCTCCTTTTCTTTCCCCTCTTTTCTTTCCTTGCCTCCCATCCTCCCGTATTTCTGTCCTTCTTTCCTTCATCGGCTCATGCGTTGATTTGTGCGTTTTTTCTCGTTGCCATTCAAACGCGGCGAGAAATCACAGCGGGGCAGCTGGTCGAATTGTGTATTCTTTTCAAATGTACGTCTTTCAAAGTGATGTGTGATCGAGCGACAGACAGACACTGATCGCCTAGCAAGCACGTACATCAGTATGCGAAGCACACACTTTTCCGATTTCTCGCAATGCCATACATCCCTCCAACCTTCATGTCTGCCGAAGATCACCCCCCGATTTCTATCCTTGAGCATTCCTAGCTTGTCTTTCTGTCATGCACGCTCTGTTCTAAAAAGAATGAAGTCGACGACGTACCCTGATCGAGGTCTCCAACTTTGAGCGTGCGTACTTGAGTTCCTTGAGAGTATCCTTGTCATTCTGCCTGGTTTGTCCAGAGGCTTGTAGGCCTTGTCGCAGCCCACTCATCGTCTTCTTGTACATCCCCGAGAGTCCTTTGAGGTTTCTGCTGCTGCTGCCCAAGAGGGTCTCCTTCTCATCTTGCAAGAGATCAACGCCTAGTTGGCCGTCTTTCTTCAACTGAGCCTGCAAACAAGTAGTCAGGGGGGCCTCTCTCTCTCTCTCGACAATTTGACAAAGCAATGAAAGCACACAACAAATCTACAAGGAGGTGACGAGGAGAAGGAGGGACAGCATTTGATAAGGCAGGAGGCAAATGCTGACCTTCATTGGTACAAAATAGCGGTAGGAAGGAAGGAAGGAAGGAAAGAACCAGAATCCTCGCACAGAAAGAAAGAAAAAGGAAGAAGAGCGCCGCGGGACTTCATCACGGATCTGTCTCTTCGCGCCATGTGTTCATCTGCTGTCTAGCTGCAACCCACCACAATCTGTTTTTCAATCGTCTGGATTGTCGTTTCCGCCTCCTCAAGTCTCCCGCGGAGCTCCATTTCTTTCTGCTCCAATAGAAACAGCAGAGACAACTTAGAGACATGTGGCAAGTGTCCATGGCGCTTCATTTGCAAATCAAAGTACCGGACCAAACACAGAAAAAACACCTGATCGAGGTCGCCTACAGCAGAAAAAAATATCAATAGAACGAGAAAAAAGAGGGGAATAGAGAAAATATACATTTAGCATAACAAAAATGCGGCTCTACAACCCTGCGCACACTTTCATTCAAGAAAAGGCAGTAGACACGTGTCCCAAACAACAAATTGTTCTGTAATACAATCAAATAGTCCTACTCGGGTTCATTCAGTTTCCCCCTGTTTGCGCCCCCCCGCCTTTCTCCCTCTCTCTCTCTCTCTCTCTCTCTCTCTCTGTGTGTGTGTGTGTGTGTGTGTGTGTATGTGTGTGTATGTATGTGTGTGTGCCTGAACATTTACGCCTGCGTATGTGCATGCGTCGTTCCAGTTGACCTTCATTTTTGCCTTGTCACCGCTCCTGAGTCCTCTGCCGCCCTTGTCGTTTTCTCCGATTGTCCGGGACGCGACAAAGGCATGGTGGTTTGCTTTTGCTTTACTTCTCATCCTCTCCTTCTCCATCAGCGCGATGATCCTTCCGATCCTCTGCACACACACGCACGCACGCACACACACACGCACGCACACACACTCGGACACACACACACACACACACACACACACACAGAGAGAGAGAGAGNAGGATCGGAAGGATCATCGCGCTGATGGAGAAGGAGAGGATGAGAAGTAAAGCAAAAGCAAACCACCATGCCTTTGTCGCGTCCCGGACAATCGGAGAAAACGACAAGGGCGGCAGAGGACTCAGGAGCGGTGACAAGGCAAAAATGAAGGTCAACTGGAACGACGCATGCACATACGCAGGCGTAAATGTTCAGGCACACACACATACATACACACACATACACACACACACACACACACACACACACAAATACATACACACACACACACATACACATACACACACACAAATACATACATACATACATACATGCATACATACATACACACACACACACACAAATACATACATGCACACACACACACACACACACACACACACACACAGAGAGAGAGAGAGGGGCTGGAAGGACATCGATGTTGTCAATCGAATTCTCCCTCAGCTTCCTCGGAGCTGGATGTCAGAATGAGACGTCTAAGCTCTCACAGTTCTCCTCAAATTCAAATTCAAACAGCGAATATCCGCAGTCCCCCTTTTGCCCCTCCGGCAAAGTCGTCTGTATTCAAAACCGCCTCTGACTGCCATGCCAGAACTGAATGACAGCAGAAGAAACCCACTGGAAGGCAAAAGGTGCCAAAGTACAAACTTTCTCGAGCGCTCTTTGCGTACGAGCAGCCTGGGGGCAGACTATAAGAAAAGCCCAGGAGCCACCACATACGTACCTCTCTGGATTCTTCAAAAATGTCCAGCAGGGCCGTCAGCCATTCAGTTCGCTGCTTTTGTACTGCACACACCACACCACACACACACAAACAAACACACACAGTGTTGCACACACACACACACACACACACACACATACACATACAACCAGAGAGAGAGAGGTAGAGAGGGAGAGAACGGAGACAGAGAGAGACCTTTAGCAGACGCACTGCAAGAGGGCAGACTGAAATGTTGCCATTTCTGTACAAGTGTTAAGACAAACGAAAAAGCCCTCTTTGAAGAAAGTGCGCGAAGAACGTGCAAATGTATTGATATCAATACACACACAGGCCAACGCATCAGCACTTTTTCATGCTGACCCCTGTTGACTTCCGTGAAGGTCTTCTGCTTCTCTTTGTCCTCTAAATGAGAAGTTGTTGCTTTGTGCTGCAGGGAAAAAGGAACAAACAAGAGACAAAGAACGAAAGAAAGAATGAAAGAAAGAAAGAAAGAAAGAAAGGGTCAAAAAAAGGAAAGAACGGGCTTTGCGAGAGTTTGGTGGGCCAACGACCTTCTTCTTGTCCTCAGCTTGACTGTATCGCCTGGCTTACAGCCAGAGGTGTGTGTGTGAGAGAGAGAGAGAGAGAAAGAGAGCCTTGGGGAAAGAAAGACGGACAAAGGGAGAGAAGGAAAGTGGCGGAGAGCGAGCAAATGAAATGCCGTTTTGTTTCCCGATTCTATTGCAGAAGGAGCGTGACGGCTCTTGTCTGAGGAGGGAGTGGCGGAGAGGGAGAGGAACGCATTGGGGAAAGACAAATCGAGAACAGCGCATCCACAATGGTCGACGAAGGCCCCCCCTCGTTTCGTTTTTTGACAGACACTGCGACTTTCTTGACACATCCAAGCCGACTCGAGATTCCATGCACGCACGCACGTAGAAAAACTGTCTGTAGAAAAGACACATCAGGCTGAAAAGGTTCATTTCCTCCATCCTCTAGACTTTTTCTCTGCATGCTGTCACTTTGGAAGCCTTCTGTGGCTGGTGGGTAATGCATTCGGCTTTCATCTCATCTCGTTGACAGTGAGCACTCTGGTGTACGCATGGGTATCCAAGATGAGCAGCTTCGTTGCCATCGTGCTGACAGACATTGTTAAGAAAGTTTGCGACGCCCTCCTTCAGGATCATCCATTTGTCGAGTTCAGTTGCAGTCTGCAAAAAGAGGACAGAGAAATGAGAAGACGAAAAGGAGGCCAAAGTGATTTATCAAGTCAAAAACAAATACGAAAACGACAAAGAGAAAAAGAGAGAGACAGAAAGAGGGACACACACCCCTCCCCCGCCCCCCCCCCCCCCCCCCCCCCCC
>JAHBMJ010005846.1:20517-33708 GCA_018398765.1 Chromera velia | reverse complement strand
CCCCCCCACACACAGGGAGAGAGAGGGGGGGGGGCGGGGGAGAAAAAACGAAAAGAAAGGAGGAAAGAAGACTTGGGAAAAAATGATTTACTGCAACAGGGTCTGAATGAATTTTGGGATTGAGAAAGTCAACTTTGTTTTTTACAGGTCTCCTCTCCTCTCCCATTTTCTGCGTGCCAATGAAAGAAAGACGTACCGCCACAAGGCATGCGTTCATTGTCATACAGATTTCTTTTCTGTATGACAATGAATGAATGAATGCATGAATGCATGAATGAATGAATGAATGCATGCATGAATGAATGAATGAATGCATGAATGAATGCATGCATGAATGAATGCATGAATGAATGAATGAATGAGTGAATGAATGCATGAATGAATGAGTGAATGAATGAATGCATGAATGAATCATGAATGCATGAATGAATGAATGAATGAATGAGTGAATGAATGAATGAGTGAATGAATGCATGAATGAATGAATGAATGAATGCATGCATGAATGAATGCATGAATGAATGAATGAATGAATGAGTGAATGAATGCATGAATGAATGAGTGAATGAATGAATGCATGAATGAATAATGAATGCATGAATGAATGAATAAATGAGTGAATGAATGAATGAGTGAATGAATGCATGAATGAATGAATGCATGAATGAATGAATGAATGCATGAATGAATGAATGCATGAATGAATGAATGCATGAATGCATGAATAAATGAATGAATGCCAATGAAAGAAAGACGTACCGCCACAAGGATTTCGAGTCTCTCCACCATTTCCACTGCTGCCTCGGGCTTCTGCTCTTCCACACCCTGCTCCATCAGTTTATCCCATCTGGCAAAGAGCATCCGCACAGCGTCGTGAGATCTCCAGACCTGCGCAAGAATAAAAGAAGAGAAGAGGAGGGAGGGAGATCCGGGTGACCTTTGAACTTTTTTAAAAAAAAGTTCAGATAGAAAGAAGGAACAATTTGGGCACTTACAAGGCTGCACGCTTGCATAGAGCATAACCAGAAAGCGATTGAATTCCTCCAAGCCAAGCAATCATCTCACCCTTATTTCCCGCAAGCAAAAACGAAACGTTCCTTTTGAAACAAAAAAAGCATATATATATATATATATATATATATATATAGGAAGGCGAACAGACCGATCGATAGGCAGGCGGGCAGCTGGTGAGAGGAATGAACGGACGAAATGGCTGACTGATCGACTGACTGGCTAGGGTTGACAGACTCACTCATTGCGAAGAAAAGCACAAACAAAAAAGCCGTCGACCGACTGACATTCTGGTCGTGGTCAGGGTCGAACCTCCCGACTGCTTCCCTGTAGAGCCTGTTATCGATCCGTATGTGTGCTGGAAGGGATGTTCTGAGAACCTGCTTCACAGGAGGCGCCTGATCTTTGTACACCAGACCCATGTCTTCAATGAGGGATCCATGGGATGACGAGGAAGAAGAAGAAGGAGGCGCCCCTGGCAGAGAAAGACCATCGACAGACCTGCCGGTTGCAGGACGGGAGGAAGAGACTCTCGATGGAGCCCTGCTGCTGTCCCCTTCCTTTTTCTTTTTCTTCTTCTGGGAAAACCTCAAACCCGAAGCCGAAGATTTTTGGCTCGCGGCTCTCGAAACATTCCGAGAAGAAACGACAGAATCCATTCGATCCGACTTTACGGACCGCGGAGATCTGCCTGGTGATGCGTCGCCGGCTGTATTTTCTTTTCCTTTTTCGTCTTTGTCGGTCTGTTGTCGCCTCGAAGCTTTTGGGCTTCCCTCGTCGGCGTCCTTGGGGTCTATCATACGCACAGATTTCCCTAGCAGCGCACGGGACTGTTGACCCGATTTTTTGAGCTTTGCTGCCAACGCGGGATCTTTCGACAGCCACTTTCCCGCCTTGATTGCTTCTGCAAACTTTTTGGCTTCTTCGAGCGTCTTTTCATCCTCCTGTGATTGTTTGAGAGCTCTGAGAATTCGGAAATCCGCACCTGTTGCTTTTGCCTTAGCCTTCAGTCGGGCCTCGAGAATGACTTTTCCGAGGCCTTCCTTCGGCTCTTCGTCCGATTCCATCAAGCTGACGAGGGCACGAGGGGCTCTTTGGGGACTTTTTACGCTCTTGCTCTTTTCGGAGACGGAAGAAGTGTCGGAGGCCTCGCTCACACTGCGCTCAGTTCCTGCTGGGGGGAAGTGAGAGGCGGCGGGGGTAGAAGCTGCAAGCACGGCTGCTCGACTCTTGAAAGCAGTCTCGACCCCCATGCCGGTCGTTCTGCTCTCCTTCATCGCATCTCTGAGGACAGAGAGAGGGAGCGTCGAGAGGGGGTGCATCGGGAGTCCCTCTGATTTCGGCCGACCCGTCGGAGGCGACGGCGATGATGAAATTGGGAAAGGGACAGAGGGAGCAAAAGTTTGACCTCGGGAAAGTGTATGCTCTCCCTTTGCGGCACTTTTCTCTTTTTCGTCCTCCTTCTTCCCTGCTGCTGTGGACCAGAGGTCAAAAAATGTCCCTGGACGATCGGCGGCGCCCTGTTCGCTCTTCCCGCCTGACGTGAGAGCGCTCCCTGGTGCTAAGAAAGGACGCGCAACTGCAGAGTGCTTTGGATCAGGAAAAGGAGGAGGGGGTGCGAAGGGGACGCCGCGATGGGCTCCACGTGACGGTCCGGTGCTTAGAGAGAGGAGGTGGGGGCTCAGTTTTGGCTTTCCACCTTTGGCCTTCGGTTTTCCCATCATGACACCGGCACCTGAAGCTGCGTAGGACATTTTCTCAGACCGCAACTTCCTCTTCCACATGTCGTTTTCCCCTGTGTACTCTTCTGCCTGGGCCCATCCTTGTCTCTTGAAGCTGTCCTTCTCTGCACGTTTGCTGAAAACTCCTTCTGCCTCTTTGAACCCGGTGTTACCTTCACCCTCCTCTAGTCTCGCACGCAAGGCAGGCAGAACTTCACTCTTCACTAGCGAATAGTTCGCCTTCTTGTCTTTGTCCGCTTCAACCGGCATTCTGCTTTTTTGGTCTGTCTATGTCCCACTTTGGCGGGGTGAGCTGCCCGTCTACCGGAGACGCCAGAGGTAAGTCACGTGCATGCAGGTTTCCCTTTTTGCTGATCCCGGAGGTCTTTCTGTTCCAACTCACAGACATACATAGAGAGGGAGAGCTTCGTCACTGCAGCCCCGCCGAAAGATGGGGGGGCGAAGCCCATCGAAGCTGACATCTGTTCAAGGAAATTCCAAGAAACCAAGGGCCGGTGTATGGATTTTTCGGTCCGACCTCTGCATGTGCATGTGCATTGTGCACTTTGTGGGTTTCTCGCTGATCCCGGTTCTTGGGCGTCTTATAGTTCTTCGGAGTAGACTTCACTGTGATGGGTAGGCTGACGAGAAGGCTATCTCAGAGTCTGAACGTGCAGCATATATGTCATGAACAGACCAATTATGGCAATTAAATTGCGTACGATGTACGCGCAAAAAAAAAAAAAATGCTAATACAGAGATGGAACCAGTTGGAGTGTTAATAATTTTTTTTTTTTTGGAAATAATTAAATTTTAACATGCATAGTCTTTGTTATCTATGAATAAGCCTTTTATCTATAGTCTTTAGTGTCGCCTCGGGGGGCAGCTCAGCTTTACTGAGATCAGCCGAGAGGCCCTGATATCGCGCGATCACTCTCTTTTTTTTAGGGGGGAGATCGATGTCACCGCTTGGTTAATTCGTGGAATTAATTCGTGGAATCAAGGTGAGTTAATCATGCTGTCTAAACCTTCAGAATGACTGCCTGCGCTGACCCTAGACAGCCCTGACGGGCCGCCTGGGGTCTTATGTATGACCTTCCCCAGGCGGTCCTTACAGACCGCCTGCGGCACCCCAGGCAGTCAGGGGGTCTTTCTACATTCTCTCTATAGTGTGAAAAACGTTGAAAAAAGTTTAAAAATGCCTTTATTCTAGGATTTAGTATCTGAACGCAGCTTTAAAAATTCATTTACAATGCTTTAAATTGAATCAATAAATCAAAAATTTTATGTAATTCTAGATATTATTTTATAGAAAAGAATTAAATCAAATTTTCTGAATAATTTTCCAGAGTAAATTTCCACTCTGCGATAAGTTTATAAACAATGCAAAGTTGCATGTGTCACTTTTTGTTTACTTGGATTGGCATCTCCCAGATAAGCTTGAAATCTTCTGCCTCATCATGGTTATGAGGGACACAGGCATCGATTGCCTGTCTGAATGTTCTGCGGCGGTTCTCTTCAGCTATGGCCTGTTCTTCTGTTATATCCTTTATGTGAAACACCTCTCTCCGTTCCTCTACCTCTTCCATGTGCATCTCCAGTGACAAGCTAGGTGACAAGAGTGAGAAGAGACGAAAGTTGAAAGCAACTGTCAACTTAATGTGTATCTACTGGTATTTATCACTGATCGCGACCGCCGAACAAAAAGTTGCTGCCGGTCTACATGACCCGGTCGGACCTTTAATGTACGGCATGCACGTATAGATTGCGAGGTCGCGTCGGCACGTCCCTCGCGCGAACCCGGTCGGGCACGTGCACTGTGGTTTGTGACGACCAGGTCGGTGCTTTCGGCACTGACCTTCGCCCCAGGCAACTCTCAACAACTGCCTGGGGCTTTGCCCTAGGCAGCTCTATATAAACTTAGGTAAAACCACCTGGGGCTGCCCCAGACGGCCCCAGCGGGCCACCTGCGGTGTACCTGGGGTACCCCAGGCGCCCTAGGCAAGTTTAGACAGCATGGAGTTAATATACATTTCGCCTCGGAGGGCAGCTCAGCCCAGCCTAGGGGCCGGGGCCCCTGAAAGAGTATGCACTTGTATAAACAGTGAACTTAAACCACTGCATGATGCCCCCCGAGGCACTCACCCAACTGGTTGGGTGTATCACATTAATAATACAACTGCGATCCTTTCATAATGGCACCTGAAACGGTTTAACGGCGGAACCTGCTAAATATTACTTAACACTACTAAACCAAATTTAATCAACATCCAGGCCCCATTAATTACTGACCTCACAGGTTCTGGCAGGTTTTGGTTTGTAATGGCCTCAGTCTCTGTTAGAGCTTCGGCAATGACATGCAATAACATATCTGTACGTGTGTTGTAATCCCGCGTCTAGAGTAAAAATATATAAAAATGTAAGAAATGTTAAGCTAAATGGGGGCCTAGAAGGCGCAAAATCCCAGAAAATATGAGGTGTTCCATAGATGGTGCCGCACGAGTTGCATGGCCCATGCTGCCCACGTCTACGCACGTCGTAGGGGTTACAGCTGTATACCACCAAGTAAGTGAGTTCCTGCGATGATGTACCCACTCACGCATGTACTTACTTGACTGAGGAAATTGACTCCACGCAAGGCTCCGCGCGCAATGCACGCGAACTAACTTGTATATATTGCCACTGTGACTTTACAATACTCCGTCATGGCGTTGCTAGGCACTGCATATACCCACTCCAATCCAATTATCCTAGCTAATGATGAAGTCCTAAGGGCTTGTCTGTGAGACCGCCGAAGAGACGGCTTGGCCGGAGCGCAAAAAGTTGGAGAAATTGGGGTGGCTCGCAAAGGCAGCGCGCGCAAGTGTGAGCGCACGCGTCGATTTATCGATATACGGCTAAGTTAATTGTTCTATTTCACCGATAGAGAGAATCAGTTACATCATCGGCATGCATGTATCGTTTGACGGTACAGATCGATCGACCGGCAGATGTCTTTTCTGGATGTAGATGGAGCAGAAAGTGGACAGACCGTCGTTTGGCACTCCTTCTGACTAGTAGGAAAGGAGGCGATATACGAGAAGTAGAACAAACCGACAGCAGGGGCTGATTTGAGAACTCTCGTCACCCAACGCTGCACATAGCTAAATCTTGTACTTCGTCAAGTGGTGATGGAAGTGGGGGGCAGCCAGCCCTCGCTTCCAAAACTTTCTTCCAAGATGGCTTCTTCTCCAATCAGCTAGTAGCAAAGCCATCGGTCTCTTGTCACAGTCTTTCGTTCTTCATCTTCTTCCTGTCCCAATCTTTGCTTCCGATCTGGCAAGAATCCAAATACAGAGTGCCAGAGTTTGTATCGGTGTAGCATGTCTTCTTTCCTCTGTTCGAGATGTCCAGTTGAGGATCTCCGGACAGCTCGCGAGTCGAATAGAACATCGATGAGGAAAAAGGAGACGTTGGCGTCCGTTCGTTCAGAGATCTCTCGCGTACGGATCGACCATGCAAAGGACACGACAGAAGACCGATCGGCATCCACATGATCATCCACCTCACAAACGGTCCCCAAGAGTCTTCGGAGGAGCAAGGAGAGGGGTTTGCGGCGAACATCTGGAGAGAAGAGCAGTGCTCGTGCACGTGCAGGTTAACGAAGCGACCGCTCCGTCATGTGAAGTCGAAAGGTTCAGACAGAAAGGGCTCCTGTGTGTGTTGGGCATGACTGTGCGGAATTCGTGCATGCCTCTTTTTCTTGTTCGTTCTTGCTGGGATGCATGCATCGGGGGGAAGAGGAAAGGAGAAAAAGGTAAGAGAGGTGGGAGGAAAGCGTAAATGCGTTCATAGAGGTACATTGCCTAGTACACTGTGTGAGGCAGAAAACTGAGAGAAGGATAACCCGATCTGTTCATGCGAGTACGGGCGTGTACACAAATCGAAAGACAACAGAGCAGAACAGAGACGGGGTGGATGGAAAGAAAGAACGTGATTCAGTTAAGAAGAGAATTGAACGACACCATGATGGAAAAGGGGAAGAAAAGCTTCAAGAAAAAAAAAGGATGCAAAGACTGCAGAATTCTTTCCCATACCTTCTTTGTCTGTGCAGACACATTTCCTAGCACATTTCTTTCATCAATCTGATGCATTCATGAGGTCAAAGTAAGAGTCGATCGTTTTGTCTGGAATGTGATTTGAGACCTCTCTTGCATCAGACAGAATGTCAGAGATCTCTCTCGCCTTGCTTGTAGACTGACTCGTAGGAGATTTGAGAAACCTCTTCCCTGCATGATATCAGCACGCTTCATGTCAATGGAACCGGAGAAAGAAGGAAATATCAGTCCTCAAAAGTGTGGTGTTTTGTTCAAAAACAGGAAGAGAAGAAGTAAGGTGCGCACTCCATGCAAAAGAAAAGGATGCACTGATGAAGTCTTAAGTAAGGGCTTGTCTGTGAGACCGCCGAAGAGACAGCTTGGCTGGAGCACAAAAAGTTGGAGAAATTGGGGTGGCTCGCAAAGGCAGCGCACGCAAGACTTAGTATGAGCGCACGCGTCGATTTATTGATACGGCTGAGTTAATTGGTCTATTTCACCGATAGAGAGAATCAGTTACATCATCGGCATGCATGTATCGTTTGACGGTACAGATCGATCGACCGGTAGATGTCTTTTCTGGACGTAGATGGAGCAGAAAGTGGACAGACCGTCGTTTGGCACTCCTTCTGACTAGTAGGAAAGGAGGCGATATACGAGAAGTAGAACAAACCGACAGCAGGGGCTGATTTGAGAACTCTCGTCACCCAACGCTGCACATAGCTAAATCTCGTACTTCGTCAGCTAACAATCAAACTTCTCAACTTAAAATGTTATGATATTATGTTTAAAAACTTGAATAATAAACCGGATATTAAACCCGCTAATACTTGTTAAGTTATGCAAAACCTTGCATGAACCTCACTCTCATATAGTCTCTAAAAGCCTAGCCAAAAGCATTCTGAACATTTACATTTCTCTAGCTACATACTTTTTAATACTTTTAAATTGAATAGGTAAAGTTATTTCAATTTCAAACTCAGAAGTAATCCGGAAGTTAGAACTAGACCAGGAAAAGGTTTTATATATTATTTTATACATTATATTCAAGTTGCAGAGACAAAACAGTAAAAGATACACATACAGGTGTTCAATAATCCATAAATTCATCCAAATTCCTGCTTTAAAGAGATTTGACTATCAGCGTAGTGCCTGATGCATCCTGAAGCACCAGCATTCGAAGAAAAGACAACGGTTCACAGTTCACTGAGTTCACACAAAAAACCGTGGGGTGGGCCATCATGCAGGCACGCAGGTTTATAAATTAGTGGAGAGAGCAACCGGACGGCAGATCGACCGATAGACCGAATGAATTCTCCCACACCAAAAAACGGCGCACAAACAGTGCGTCTGGTCAAATTCTGATGAAGCAACGCAAACGTACCCCACCAGTCTGTCTGGTGCCACATCGGCTTCGGTTGACCAGAACACCCTTCAACCCACCTGTGTCTCTCCCATGGAGGTCAAACGGTCCCACACAAATGCAGACAGACAGACAGACAGAATTCTAACACAATGAAGACTGAAGCACAAGAAGCACCCAGCCTAACTTAATTCTTTTTTGAGTTCAGTCACAACCTATATTAATCCCTTCACTTCCCCTCGACTCAAAACCCCTTTCTTCCTGTCGGGTAGAAACAAGACTTAAGTAGTGACCGTTCCTTCCATTCTGGCATACATTCATAGACATGTCGAAGACTGTTGGGATCTATCCTGACCGTCAGACTCCCGTGTGAATTGACTGCAGGCTGTCAAGACAGGGCGATGCACTTCTGCTGACAAGAGTATGTGTACAGTTAGTTGATTGGTCGGGAGGGAGGTCATGCAGCATCCCCCAGAAGGAAAGGGGGAACGTTAACGACTCGAGCCACCAGACCCCACGCTTGCTTGCCTGGGCGAACGAAGAGAGATAGAAAGAACCAGGGGAGTTGAGCCTGAAAGTCGGTGCGTGAAACAGCGGAAGGGCAAGAGACTGGCCGAAAGAACACTGTATGGATGGATGGATAGCATGCGTCGCCTCTGTTGCTAGAGCTCTCTTTCACTTCATCTGACGACACACCCGCCCATCCATCACATATGCTTCGTCGCTCATTCCTCTCCTCTCCTCTCCAATTCTATCCGTTCAATTACCCTCTGGCTGTCCTCTCCTTACATGTACTCCTGAGCATGTTCAATGAAGTCAAGCTCATCTGCCCCTGGGCTCTGATGAAGATGATGAAGAGCCCCACCGTTCTCTTCCAGCCCCTCGAGGAAATCTCCTTCCCCCTCCCCCTCCCCCTCACCGTCAAGATAAAAATCGTCACTCCCTCCCGCAAGGTCTGCTTGAGGACGGCCCACAGACCCCCCCCCGCCCGTTCCCATTGCACTGTCCTGCTCCCTCCCCTGCCCATGGGACGAAGCAGCCGAGAGACCAAGAGACGCCCCTCCGACCAATCCCCCACGACCGCCGTCAAACAACAGCTCCGCAACGCCGAGAGTGCTCTCAGCAGGAAGGCTGCTGTCCTCCTCCTCTTCCTCTACTGCTCCTGCACGCACGCCCCCGACAGGACGTGACACCAATCCCCCAGACGCTGCTGCTGCTCCCGTCCCCCCCCTCCCACCGAATGAAGAGGCGGCAGCGGCTCCCCCCCCACGCGAGGCGGCAAACGCTTTGGACGTTTGTCCGGGGGGGTTCGCTGCAAGGAATGTGGAGACGAGACGGTCGTGTTGTCGGGGACCGACCAGCAAAGCCCCGTACTTCGAGGAACGTTGGGGTGCCACACCTTCGAGCACAAAAGCGTTGGGGGAGGACCCACCGACGGGGGCGGTCTGGCATGATGAGGCGGGAGAGGCGTGACGTTTCTCTTGCAGAGTCCGAAAACTCTCCAGAGTGAAGGTCGGCATAGGACCTCTCGCTTTTGCTGATGCAACGGAGGTTGAAGTGGGGGGCATGCGGGGCGGTATGGAAGAAACTGGCAGAGTCAGATGGGGGGGGGCTGATCCATTTGCAGAGCTGGAGGAGGAAGACTGAGGGTCTCTGTCTCTCTGTGCACCACTTCTCACAACGCCATTCGCACTCGAGGAAGGCAGAGGACCAAACTCTGCCGCACCCCTCACGGACCCCGTCCCCCCCCCTTCCCTTTCTGCTTCTGCTTGCTGGTCTGCGTCTCTGAGTTTTTTTGAATTCGGTTCGGCCGCGTGGGCTGAGGGGTCGGGGCCGGGGGCAGAGGGCGAGGAAGGTCGTTTCCTCTGTTGCTGCTGTTGCGATGAAGAGGAAGAAGAAGCCGTCCCGTTGCTCACAGGGTGGACAGATGTCTCCCCTGCAGAAAAAGGAAGAGAAGACTTCCCGTTTGTCAGCGTTCCCTCAACCCCAGCCAGAGGAGTACTGCCCTCATCTCGGCTTTGGCTCTTTGACGATGAGCTGCCCCCGCTGGGTTTCTTGGCTTCGGCCTGTGCCTTGAGCGCCCTCGCCACTGCCTTTTTGGTTTTCTGCAGGAGAGAAGACAGAACGCCGTTGGCAGGCATCAGATGTGTGGGAGGGAAAAATGAAATGGGCAGGGCGTTTCTCGAGAGCGCGAGCACACTGAACAAGTGAGGGAGGGACACACGCACAGAAGGCATAGAACGCACAACCACCCAGAAAACAGCGAGAAAGAAACGCTGCTGCGTCACTCACACAAGCTGAACCTGTACGGAATATGGAGGAAAAGCGAATCGAAGACGTAATCGAGAAGAAACGAGGAGTCTGTGGGAACACAGACAGCAAAGAAAGGCGCCAGGACAGGCGAGACGGAAACAGCAGAGAAACACCAACAAGGACACGTCCGGCCAGACGCACAGACATCTAACGGAAGACAAAACCATGGGTCGGGAAAGAAAGGTGGAAGAAATGGAAAGGCGGGGGTTGAGAAACAAACAAGAATGAGCGAGCAAAGGAGCGACCCAAAGAAACGGAGACATGCGGAACGTAAAAGAAACGAAGGAATTCGTGTCTTACACGCACATGAATGTAAGAAGGCGTCGACAGGAGATAAAAGAAGAGACACAATCTGACTGACTGCGTCAAGAAATCGCACGACCGACACCAAACGGTGGCGCTCCGTTCTTGCTACTTGGAGCAAGTACTGATGAACTTTTTGATGGTCCATCTTCATCAATTGCTCCGCAAGCTGCTGATCTTCCTCCACTGTCATTGTTGCCCCTTTTCCCTTTCCAAATGGACCACACACGAACAGAGCAGAGGGGGGCTTTGCAAAGAAACTCACGACAACGAAAATTACGAACTTTAATCAAGGGCCATCTTGGAGAAGAAATCAGCGTTGCTTGGGGTCTCTGAAACAAAAGAACGAACAAGAAGCCGGCGTGGAAGAAGAGTCTTTGGCCACTCACTCCAAAGAAGGCGCCGGATGAGTCGATGACACCTCAGTGCCGTGCCAGCATGCAACCAGTGACTGCCTTCTCTGGTGTGAATGTGCTCTCTCTTCGTCTGCTTGAAGCGTCTCGCGAAGCTTCGGCATGGTGACGCGGCGGCGCGTGGCCCAGCTGGGGATCGATGGAAAGAAAGTTTTAATTAATTCCCATGTCCGCGCCGGCGGCGCCGCGCCGCGGAGCGACTACAAGTATAATTTCCCTCGTTCGGCACCCTTCCCTTCTGACCAGCTGACACCAGCTATAGAAAATCACAATGCTATATAATGCTATACGTAACCATACGTTACCATACATACGCTACAATGCAGAGTTGCACAGCTCTGACACTGCTAAACACTGCTTTAGATGTTATATCAAATTTTTAGATAATTCATCTTAATTTTTGCATAATTACGAACCTCCTACAGAGTAGTACTCAAAGTACTACAAAGTTCTTACAGAGTTACATCTAAAATTATTTGTACCGCGCTCTACCGCGTTCTACAGAATCTATTTATTTCATATATTTTCTTCTTGCAAACTACTTTGAGGTTTTCTTTTGTTCTATTTTATTTTGCTTACATGTATTACATAGTATTACATGAATTCCAGGTAATTGCAGATAATTGATGACAATAACTCGGAGCTCACCACTAGGCCTGGTCACCTGCATTATAGCTACATAGGTTTATAACTTAGAAGCTGCTAAGAAGCGTATACATTATTTGCATATACTCAATTGTCCCACTCTATACTGATCCATACACGTCAAAACGTTATGTCAGAGAAGTCATATTCTTTTGATCAATTAAAGAGATGTTGGTAAATGTAGGATAGACCTTTCTACAATTAGATCTTTCTTTGTTGCCTGGTATATTCTTTTTGCCTATCACTATACGCCCCCGCACCTAGCCTTAGACGGAAAGTTAGACCTAGCCTAGCATTTTATGACATTCAGATCAGTCGCCTCAAAGAGCTTTTCTACCCCTTCTAAATCCCCTTCTGTTCTTAAAACATACTGGTCTTTGAGGCATACTGGTTGTAATCACAAGATTCACAACATTCAAAGATAAATCGATACTAAACTCAATAAATACGTATAAAACAGTTCCTATACCGGTCAATCAAACTTGAAATATAATCATTTTTAAATATCAAAATATATTAGAGTCTGATTCATTATAATTTGCAAACGGTTTCCATCAAAAAAGAACACAGCTTCGCTCAGCTATAAACGTGCCTCCGCGCTTGACTACCTATATGTTTGTATGTCTAGCTATCTGTCGGTCTGTCTGACAGTGTCTGTCAGTTTCTCATTCTCCCTCTTAAAGTTTGTTGATTTGTGTGTCTGTCGGATATGCAATGACCAATGCTCACCAACCTATGCACCCTGCACGTTCTTGAGGATTTCGAAGTCTTCTTTCAGGTCGGCCACCGTCTGTGTGAGTCCAAGGATCCGCTCGGAGACCGGGTCTTCATCTTTGAAGGCTTTTGCAAACTTCTCGGGCCAGACAGAGAGAACTTTGTTGAGGGCGGATACGAACTCAGGAAAGTCTTTCATTGCCGTTGCCAGCGAAAAACCAATGAAAAGTTTCTTGCGCTCTTCTAGTGACCACTGTTCTTCGTTTTCCTCCCAGTACGCTTTGTTTAGGTCCGCCGCCCACCTCAAGTCATCCATGAGGGAGTTAAACGTTGTCAACAAATTATCTTTAAAAGCTCTGCTGGGAGTCTCTTCGTTGAGTCTGTATTTGAACCAATCTTTGAGGGTAGAAAAAAGTGAATCTCCCCTTTGAATCATTCTTTCAAGTCCATCTTCGATTTCTTTGCATCCGTGGCCAATTAATGCTATAGCGCTCACCATGTTTCTGTGGAACATTTCAATCTCTTCATCGGCTTTTTTCAACGGGCGCTCGAGGAGAGGGACAAAGAGATCCCAGTCGGTTTCGGAAAGAGTTGAGGGCACAATGTGTTTCAGTACCTGCAGAAGGAAAGCA
>JAHBMJ010005846.1:8017-10517 GCA_018398765.1 Chromera velia | reverse complement strand
AACACCGATCTTGGGATGCCCACGTCTTTTGAAAAGAGCACAACCCGAGGCAGAAGGGACGAGTCAACCGAACATGAACCTTTTGTCCGGTAGTATTGTTCGCGCCCTCAAACCAAGCCGAATATTCTATAAATTCACTGCCCTCCCCATGTCCCTCCCCGCCTCACTTGAAAGCGCTCCCCCCTGAACGGCTTCTTCGAGGGCAGCGATGTGTTCCTGCGGATGGAGCCACAGAGAGTAATGATGAGACAAAAGGAGGGGAAAGACTAAAGCAAATTGACGGACCCGTCCGAGGTCGCTTTCAAAGCGGCTTGTTGAGTGGTCTCATGTACACATCTGACACGGATGAATGAGTAAAAGGAATAACCAGCCGAATACGAAAGCAAACTGCGCAAGAATACAAAGCAAGAAGATGCGACCCTCATTCCCCTGCATGTATACCCCCCCCCCGCCACCGCTTGATCGACCGACCAGCCTAGAGTCCTCCAAGCTTGCCAGCCTAATTCGCGTAGCCCGCAGCTGCATCGGATGTGCGTCCAAACAGTTCATTCAACGTGAACACTGCGCATTGACATAAAGAGGTAGTAAGCGATCAGTATTTTCTCGCTTCAAAAAACGGTCCGTGGGCAAAATGAATTAATGAAAAAGCAGAGGATCCGCGGATCCCCATTGCGGCCTTGAGTTGAAATTTTCTTTGTTCGACTTTGTCTTGTCGCTTTCTCGCCTTCTCCCTCCTGCTCTTTCAATTCACTCGTTTCGTTTCTCACGACACCGAGTTGAACGGCACATGTGAAAGCCGAGATACCCTAGCATGCTGTCTCCGCCTCTCTTCGCAAACCCTTGTTTCTATCTTCTCTGCATGTTGAAACTCTCTATGCCGTACAAAGCGATCATCAGACATATTTTGTGAGCAGAGCTGGAAAGATGTCTTCCGCACATTCTTTGGGCCTCTGGACGGAGCCGTCTGTTTACAGATTCACAATTGACCCAAACAAAGGCCTACGGGACTCGGTTTTATCTGGTCATACCTCGAAGAAGCGTGGCGTCTGTCAAAATACACTGTCCGGATCGAGAGAGAATAAGGATTGAATTGATGAGTATATGGTTCGTTTTCGCGATTGATACACTAAACCGACAGACAGACAACGAGACGGACCTGTCGGAGAAATTCAGGGTTCAGCGCATCCGCATGCAGCACGTCTGCCACCGAGACAGAGTCCGAAAAGTCAAAACGCAGGCGCCTCTTCAGAGACTCCTGCCGGACCCTGCAGGCAGACAGGAAGGAAGGAAGGAAAACCCATCGCTCAACGGTTAGCATCAAATGACACACGCACACATATGTAGATCATTGCCGGCTGTTTCCTTCAGAAGATGGACCGACACGAGGGAGAGACCGAAAGAGGGCATAGGAATGAGTTACCATTGAAAACAGAACAGTACAGAAAGAACCAAAGCAAAAGGGATAAGAGAAGGAAGAAAAGAGAAGCCCATTAATCGGAGCGGTTTCTCTGTTTTGTTCTTCAAGCCATCCCTTCCTTTTCCTTTTTTACTCCGAGACGGACTTACCTGTCATATTCGAAGGAATCAACATTCAGCCAGAGCACCGGTGGCAAGTCGTACCTCTTTCTGCACGCACATGCACTCGCACACACACACACACACACACACATACACACACACACGCACACGTACGTTCAAATTTGCACTCACTCGCCCACACACACACGCGCGTGCATATACAATCAATCGGACACAATCATCAGAGCACTGATTTGGATGTTCAATGCAAAGACACAGACAGATGATGCAGTCAGTACTGCGTGCCTGTTGATGTTCTTCTTTACATCCTCCTCACCTTTCAACAGAGCCGTGCACATCGGCAACGAAGTCAGATAGGGCCCTGTAGATGTCCGTATCCTCAGCCACGTGGAGGTCGAACTGACAGAACTCCATCGGGGTTGCCCTCTCGCGATGCTCTCCTCGGAGTTTCTCAAACAATTTACCGGAAAACAACTCAAAGCACTGCTCCTGAAATCCCCGGCCGATCACCGGATCGTTCGTTGCGTTGATGGCCTGTAGGAATGCTTCCCTCTGCTCTGAGGCGTCCTGCTGATCGGTGCCGCCAAAAATCTCTTTGTAAAGAGGGGAGACGTCAATGGAACTCTGCACTGTCAAGTCCATCTTCGCGAAGAAGTGACGCAGGAGCGCAAGAGGGCTGCCCATGGCATCTGAAGCCATTCCTGTCTCCATTTGTGTGTTTGCCTGTGGGTGTGCAGAGGAAGCCCTCGGTGATGAGGTCGTGCGGGTTGTTGGGAGTCTGCTCTTGTGCCCAGGGGAGTTCACAGCTACTGAGTACTGGTAGAGGGCGCCTCGAAAAATTGGAGTCATGAAGAAGAAGGTCTGGAGAAGACAGTTGAAGTAGCAGCTGCAAGATGGTAACTCACATCCAGCAAGCAAACATATGCACATGTACACACGCGCGCAAAACGAGAGAGAAAGT
>JAHBMJ010005845.1:90852-145723 GCA_018398765.1 Chromera velia | reverse complement strand
TGTGTGTGTGCGTGTGCGTGTGTGTGTGTGTGTGTGTGTGCGTGTGTGTGTGTGTGTGTGTGTGTGTGTGTGCGTGTGTGTGTGTGTGTGTGTGTGTGTGTGTGTGTGTGTGTGTGTGTGTGTGTGTGTGTGTGTGTGTGTGTGTGTGTGTGTGTGTGTGTGTGTGTGTGCGTGTGTGTGTGCGTGTGTGCGTGTGTGTGTGCGTGTGTGTGTGTGTGTGTGTGTGTGTGTGTGTGTGTGTGTGTGTGTGTGTGCGTGTGTGTGTGCGTGTGTGTGTGTGTGTGTGTGTGTGTGTGTGTGTGCGTGTGTGTGTGCGTGTGTGCGTGTGTGTGTGCGTGTGTGTGTGTGTGTGTGTGTGTGTGTAGTCTCATGATCCCTTGAATCAGTTTCTTCTTGTCTTTTTGGATCTCTCTCTGGCTACTGCCGTTGCTTCAGTCCCTTCTTCCTTTCTCGGTTCCACAAAGTCACCATTTCCTGGACTTGTTTTCGTTCTTCAACAAAGTGAATGTAGTACTAGTGCCCTCATGCATATATGTGTCTGTGCATCCGTGCAGTATGCCAACATCGAAGATGACGGATCGCCCAACAACGCCTCAACTGAGGCTGGACAGTCGCCCAACAGAAACGCGTGAGTGAGTCTTGCAGTCAATGCATGAGGCCATGACTCTGTATGTCATGGAGTCTGTTTTCGCTTTTGCATGGTTTCTCCCCTTCTGTTTCCATTGTCGCTTTCTGACTTACCCCTCTTTTCTTTGTGTTTCTTCTTGCTTGCATGTCTCTGTGTGTGTTGATTGACACCGATTTTGCACGGCTGCAGTGCCTCTCTCTCTCTCTCTCTCTCTCTTCTGCTTCTGTGCTCTGATCCGCCAGGAGCAGACAGACCGAAGAGCGGCACAAGCGTTCATTGCCTACACACGTTTGCACAATGCGTGCGTCAAATTCCTGCACAATGAATGCGAGGCTGTTTGCAGAATGATGAGCGACGACGAGGACGAGGGTGTCCTTTCTGGAGAGGAGGGAGACATCCACGCAGACGCTGGGAGAGACAACGAAGAGGCAGAGGCAGCCGAGGAAGAGGGGGCAGGAGGGGAAGACGCAGAGGAGTCAAAGGAAGAGGAGGAAGAAGCCAAGGAAGAGGTGTGTTCCTTTACCTTGCTTTTCTTCCTTTCTTTTTCGCTTCAATCCTGCTTTCTCCCTTCTGTTGCTGTTTGTCACGCCTCATATTCGCCTCTTCCCGGTCGTTTTAACCCCCCTTTCCGTGTTTGTGCGTGCGTGCAGGAGAAGAACGACGACGCCTACGCAGACGATGAGTTTGAGGAGGAGAAGGGAGAAGAGAAAGCAGACGACAAGGAAGAAGAGGAAGCAGAAGAGGCAAAGGAAGACGAGAAAGAGGAGGAGGAGAAAGAAGAGGAGAAGGAGGAGGAGAAGGAAGAGGAGAAAGGAGAGGAGAAGGAGGAGGAGAAGGAAGAGGATGCAGATGCAGGAGGAGAATTCGGATTTGCCGACCCTGCCGACGAGGAAGAGAAGAAGGAGGAAGCAGAGGAAGAGGAGAAAAGGGACGACGATACACCAGCAGACGAAGAGAAGGAAGAGGAGAAGAACGAGGAAGAAGCAGCAGCCGAAGAGGAGGCAAAGAACGACGAGGACGAGGAGAAGCCTGCGGAAGATGGAGAGGCAGCAGAGGAAGAGAAGGAAGAGGAGAAAAACGACGAGGAAGGTGCAGACGCAGCAGGCGAAGAGGAAGCGAAAGAGGAAGAGAAGGAAGAGGAAGCAAAGGAGGAAGAGGCCAAAGAAGAGGAAGAGGAGAAGAGGGAAGAAGAGGCCCTTGAGAACACAGAAGCCGCCGGAGTCAGTCAGTCAGTCAGTCAGGCAGTCAGTCAGGCAGTCTGTCTGTCGTTTGGTCTGTCAGTAAGTGAGTTCGTGAGTCGGTCAGTCAGTCAGTCAGTTAGCCATTGACTGAGTTATGACCTAGCATTGACTCCACAAGAAAGAAGAGGTCGTTGCTTCAGTCTCCCGTATGGGGGTTCTTTTCGCTGCTTTTCTTCTCTTTTAGAAAAGCTTGTGGTACCGGCGGCAGAGCATGGACTTTGTTTTCGATTCTTCAAGCTCTCTCTCTCTCCCTCTCTTTCTCCCTCCCTCTCTCTCTCTCTTTCTCTCTCTCTCCCCCTCTCTCCCTCTCTCCCTCTCTCTCGCTCTCTCTCTCTCTCTCTCTCTCTCTCTCTCTCTGCTCTCTCTCTCTGCTCTCTCTCTCTCTCTGTGTGTGTGTGTGTGTGTTCATTTCTTCCCGTTCCCTATCCAACCCTGTGATTCCCTCTTTATGTTTGTGTCGCAGTGGTTCGGTGCTGGTGACGACGACGCCAAGGTACGTACTTACTTTTGCTCAGCAAAGAACGAAGGCGAATGAATCTTTAACCGGACACGCGTTGGTAGTTCTAAAGCTTTTTGAGGGGCCAAGGAATCAACACGGAAAGATGATGCTGTTGGTGTCTCTTGACATTTACTAGCAATTTTGCCTCTCCTGTCTGCTGTACGTAGGTTGTGCCCCGTCCTCCTACATTCTGCCCATGTGCAGCACCCTCTCGCATAAATACACACTTCCCCCTCTTTCCTTGCAAGTTGGTGCAGGAAGAAGACGACGCCCCCAAAGGGGACGCAGAGGAGGCCAAAGAAGGGGAAGAAGAGAAGGCCGAGGGGGATGACTCAGAAGAGAAGCCCGCAGACGAGGGTGCTCAGGAAGAGGAGAAGAAGGAAGAGGAAGGAGGAGAAGACGAGGCAAAGGAGGAAGAAGAAAAGAAAGAAGAGGAAGCCATCGAGAATACAGAAGCTGCCGGAGTCAGTTGGAAAAACCATGTAAAAGTGTCTATCTGCATGATACATGCATTGGCCATAAGAGACGAGAAAGGACTAAGGACTGCTTAAGCACGCCCAGTGTTTGCATCTGAGTGTCTGTCTGCTAGCTTGTGTGTCCATTCGTCTCCCTATTAAGTCTTCTTTGTTGCCACGACACTGATGATGTTCAGAGCGCAAAGTGTCGAGTCGATGTGTTGATCCTTTTTGTTGGTTTTCTGCATTTTCCCCCCTGCACTGTCGTCGCCTTGCTTCAGTTTCCTCAACAACGCTGTGTGCGGTTCATTAGTTGCTCGCATGCGCAATCGTGTTGTCTGGTACAAACCTCCATTGACTTTCTACTTTCCCTTCTTTTGCAGTCTCTTTCTGTCTCCGCTTTTCCATTCTGCATGACTGCATTTCTCCCATGCCCCTTCTATTTTTTTTCCTCTCCTGCAGTGGTTCGGCATGGGCGACGATGGCGGTGCAAAGGTTTGTAAAGTTGCTGGAAGGAAGTGGATCACTCTCGATTCTGTTTGGCCCTTGCTGTGCCGCTATCTTTATGAGTGCAAGTCACCTGTCTGCGTAAAGACCGTCTGACTTTTCACGCTGGTTTTCCGGCGATCTTCCATGCCCTCTTTCAGGGTTCTTGCTACACGTCCTTTCAGTCAGTATTGATCGAAATCATTCCGTGTGAAAGCCTTCGGCATTCTCGTTGAATGACTTCAGTTTTGCTTTTTGTTCCTCTGATCACTTTTCGGTCAAATCAGCTGTGCGGGAGACGTTCTTGTGTTCGCTTGCCCCGTCCGTTCCATTCATTCCTTTTTCCGTTCTTGCTTTGACTGCAGGAAGAGGAGAAGAAGGAAGACGGCGAGGGCGGCGAGAGTGAGGAGAAGGCAGAGGACGCTGCCGAGGGGGACGCAGAGGAGAAGGGAGAGGAAACAGGAGGAGACGCTGAGGAGAAGAAGGAAGAAGGGGACGAGGCGAAGCCTGCAGAAGGGGAGGAAGAGAAGAAAGAGGACGGAGAGGAGACTGCCGCAGAGGGAGTTGCGGCCGTCCAAGAGTGGTTCTAATTTGAACCGTTCAATGAGGGGGGAGGGATCAGAACGAGGGAATGATTGGCTTGGGGGAAAGAAAGGCGCATGACTTCTCTTTCTTGCACTCAGAACAAGACGTCAAATCCGAGTTATTAACATCACTGAAAGAGAATCAGCACTAGAGAAACAACGGATTCAAAGCCAAGCGAGGCAGCCCCCCAAATCCCTAATTGTTCGTCAATGCCTCTTCCGCTTTTCTCCTTTCTTTTATGTCTCTGACTCATTCGAATATTTTCTCCTTCCAATTGCAAGGTACACAAAACGATCGATCGATCACTTTTGCAACAAGGCGATCTTGAAGGGTGTCGGGGAGGGAGTAAAGGGGCATGTATGATCCGTCAAAGGGCAAGAGGGGGGGTGAAAGGCACGGGGGAACTGTTAAATTTATGAAAGTGCGAGTACAGAAAGGGGTCTGTGAGGGTAGGGATGGCGAGGTGGTAGAAGGTGGATGAAAGAAGAGAAGAGAAGAGAAAAGAAAAGAAGTGATTGATGTTTTGGGGGAGACCAAAGGCAGAACCTCAGGAAGCAAACAAGGGTAGGAAAGGAGAAGGGGAAGGGAAGAAATTCTTTCTGCCCCCTCCGTCTTTTCAACGTGTCCCTCTGATGGTTTCCACAGTAAAGTAGCGAGGATGTAATTCATTCTTTCTTTCTCTTTTTCTTTCTTTCTCCCTTCTCCACTCCTCTCCATTGCTGCATTGGTTGTACATCTGTTGGCTGGCTGGGTGTTTAAAAGAGCCATCAGGCTGGGGAATGAATACAAGCTTCCATGCGATCCGACCCCTTGTGCATGAGTTTGAATGAAAAGAGGGAACGAGAAAAGAGGGAAAGAACGATATCAAGTCTTTCACTCGGTCTCTTTCGCACGTAATTGTTCACACTCGATCGACCAAAGGGTGCGTTTCTCTCTTTCTCTCACTGTAGAAAAAGCTCAACTGAGACTTGTTCGGTTCCACGCACAGCCGTAATGACTCACGCATTGAAAGGATCACTTAGGAATTGATGAGTACTGAGGGAAGGGAAGGGGTGTATGAGGGCGGGGGAAAAGGGTATCGAAGACTTAAGCTGAGGGAGAATTCAGAAAGGGGGGAAGGGAGAAAGTTCGCTGCATTGAATCAGTCGTCGGATGGATGGAAGTCTTGTGTGTGGGCGATTTCACTCGGCGAGTCGTCTGACAGGCCGACTCATCGAATGTTTCCGTGCCCCTTCCTGCCAGTCAGTAAGAGAGAGAGCATCCCAGCAATCGACTTGGGGCTTTGGGGCTTCGTTCTGCATGTACTAGGGCAGGAGACAGGTTCATGGTAGCAAGCCAATGCGCCATCACTGTCGGGGACGAACCTGAAAGGGACACTGGCAGGCCCGGGACCAACCAGACAGTTTGAATGTATGTGTGTGCACGCGTGTATGGACGACCTCAATCGCAGCCTCATGCAATGGCATGCAGTGCACATGCCCCGCAGGTTCAAGCTCTCTGCATCTGTGCGTGTATGGAGCTGATCTGCATGTCCTTTTCTTTATCATCTTCGCATTGAAAGTCTCAATCGATCCTCTTGGTGTGCTGGCATCCATTTGGAATCAAGTCTGATCGAAGCTATATGGGCTTCGAACTGCTTCTCCAGCTGTTTTCTTCGTTTGAGCCACTGGGCACACCTTTTTCATACTGACAATAATTGATTATTAACAGACTTCTATTCTATTCCATATATTAAATCAAAGTTAAATCTAGAGTTGAATGTTGCGGCTTCAAAAACCTATATCTAACAATGTACAATAAAAAATGCTAGAAAAAATGTTGACATAGAAGAAGTCTATTTAACAAAAAACCGTTAGAATTTAAATTAACGGTAATTTTAACCATAACACACTCAAGAACATACCTAGGATTCAAACTAGCCTAGGAACACATTGCTACACTGGAAGATTTCATAATTCAAAGCGTATAACGCCATATATGTGATTTCCAATTATAAAAACTTAGATTTTAAATTGAAATTAAAATTCTGATTGAAATAAATGTTTGTATGAAATGCTAATTGATCTCCATACAGATTTAAAAACTTTGAGTTTTAGAATGTAATCAATCCACAAAAATACCTAGAAAAATATAGCCCTGCACGCTGAGTAGTAGTAAGTTTTTTACAGAAAGCTAGTTTCATTTGCAATTTCAAGAACTTCATAACCTAGTTCATAACAGCTGTGCTTAGAGCTTTACGTCTATAACTATGTTAAGGTGTGCACTTCAAAGTTTCCCATTCAAGAACGAAAAAAAGGTTGATGACTGACACCTATAGTCCTGAGTCTGACGCTGTCTGCATGTGTCTATAAAGAACGTGCCAATTATCAATCGGCTTGAATCGGCCCACTGCCTCGCAACGTCTCATTCGATCGAACTTCGCCAATCATGTCACCCATCAACCTGGAAAAAGCTCCTCAGTGCACGTTTCTTCCTCTGCAAGCGTGTCTAGCTCAGTGTCCGCATGATGCGATCCAATTCCCTTCCCTCACCGTCCTGAATCTTTTCGAATTTAATTGCCCCATCCCTTTCCGAGACACACAGCTACATGGGCAGACAGCCTGCCCGGTTTCTCTTTCGATCTCACGCCCCTCGATCAACAAAAAAACTCTCAAAGGACATTGAATCCTAATTAATTAAAGTACAACCAGGAAGAAAGAACATCCGTCTCCTCCTTTGTTCTCTCGAAAGACAAAGGGACCAGAATCCTGTTTACCAATCTTCACTTTCCAACTTTCCCACCACGCACAGAACGCCCCTACGCGCCCTCGATCAGCCAGCGTGCATCAATGTGGGAGGGCGGAAACCCGTACCTGAGGCAGCAGGACTGTCGCATGTATCTCTCTCTCTCTCTCCCTCAGAGGAAGGCCGAGAGTCTCTCACTCACTCAGTCACTCACTCACTGCAGGAACGGGTGTGCGAGAGCCTCTGCGGGTGAGATCCGGTCCCGAGGGTCCAGTTGCAGGAGGAGGAAGAGAAAGTCGAGACCGTCGGGGTCGGTGTGGAGGGGCACGCCGGCGCCGCCCTGCAGGGACAATCAGTGAGAAGATAAGTACAGAATGACAAAATGACATAAGAGAGGGGAAGCGAATGAGGAGAACCACGGCCCTGCCTGCCTGTGCCTGTGAAGGACCAGTACCGACTTTCAATGCAAAGGAATGACCTTTAGGCACATGCAATGAAGAGAATCTCATCACAGGCTCCAAAAGAAAAGGGAACGGGCTCAACGTTTCTCTCTATCGATCGATTTGAGAGAGAGAGAGAGAGAGAGAGAGAGAGAGCTTCTCTTCGTTTTCTTTTCACAAAGAGAAGGAGTGAAAGTGTCAATGGCCGAATGGTGTGAGTGAAGAACTCCCCAAGGGCATTGCGCAAATACAAGCCGGCTTACTTGAATAGTTTTACGCAACTTTTTGACGATCTCTCTCTGTTTGGCAACAATTTTTCGGTTGTCCCTGCATGCAGCAGCATTTACATTTGCTTCCCGTGACGCACTCAAGACAAAGAGAGAGAGAGAGAGAGAGAGAGAGAGAGACCGCCACAAAAATTGCCAACAGAAGCACACCAATGCTTTGTTCCCATCCCCCAGTTTTATTTTCATGGCTTTTCTCAGGCTCACTCGTTCGACCAATCACCCGGTTTGTCCAGCTAATTATTTGTTCTGCCTTGCTGTCCTTCCGTTGGCTCCAAAGCAGGAAGAACTCCTTCCCGTGGTCACGAAAAGGAAAGAAACTGCTTCCCTGCCTGATGATCCTCAATCGAAGAAGCTCCTTTCAACTTCTGATGGATTGTCTGAATGGATGCAAATAAGCAAGCTACACAAGAAAGAAGGACAGAAAGAGAGGGAGAGAGGGGAAACACCGTACAACAATAAAATAAAACAACAGAACAAAAGACCTTTGGGGAGACGAGAAGAGCCCCGTAGCTATCTGGGACTTTCCGCTTCTGTCTGTCACTCTGCAGTTATACGCCAGCCACAGAGGGACTCCCATGCTCATCTCCAACAAAAGGGCCCCAACAGCCCAAACGTCCAGAGCCCAGGGGACGCTCTCTCCACACACACGTTGGTGAATCTCGTCCTGCAAATAGACAGACATCCATACAGGCAAGCAAACAGGCAGGCAGGCAGGCGTTCGTTCGTTCGTTCACGAAGTGCCTCCATTCTCCCGAAAACCTCCACCATGATTTTTGTCTCATTGGGCCAGTCAGTCAGCATCTTTGCGCAGGCGAACTTCTTCTTTCTGTCTGCCTCTTCCCGGCCAGCAGAACTTTGTCGCTTGACTCAAGTCACACCACTTCTCTGCAGTACAACCGTCTGCCTTGCTGCTTTCTCCACTTCCTCTGCATGCCAGGACCTGTCTCTATGCCCTCGCTGTGGGCCCTCCTTGCTTTCCCCCCAAATAGTGTGCAGTGTCGTTTTATTTCATTTTCCTTATACAAACACACACACACACACAATCCACTTGTCTCTCTGTCACTCTGCCTGACCGACCCTGCTTGCGCCCCTCCCCCCGCCCACAGACAGAGAGAGGACCTCGAGGGCCTCTGGGGGCATGTACTCAGGAGTGGCCATGCCGATGCCCTCGGGGGAGTCAAATCTGAGGAGACGGGAGGAAGCAGGAAGCAAGAGAAGAAAGAAAAAGGAAGCCGTCAGTCAAGTCAGACGAGGAAAAGGAAATGAAGTGAAAGGTCGAAAGGCACCCAGATGGAAAAAACCGGAAAGAAGCGAAAGAGAAATATGAGAGATTCTACAGCGAGAGCCACAAAGCAGAAGTCTCACAAAATCAGACAGACAAAGAGGGAGGAAATGAAAGGGGCACAGAGAGAATGACTAAAGAAATAAATGACGCCCTCCACACACCTGTAGCAGGAGCCAAAGTCGATCAATTTGATGTCCTCTTCGTCTCCTCCTCCATCTGCCTGATGATGCAGCTGCTGTTGCTGCTGCTGGTTCTTCACGAGTATGTTGTCTGGCTTCAGATCCGAGTGTACCAGGCCGTGTGTGCTCAGCAGATGTAGTGCCTCTGCAGTGCAGACAAAGCATTGATGGTCGAGTGGGTGCAATGGGGGGAGCAACAGAAAGGAACGAGAGGAAAGACAACAAAACTCATTTCCAACAGACATTTGCGTAAAGAGGTGGTTTCTTCGTTGTCTTCTGTCTGGATAAGGCGCAAGAGGGCTCGGAAGGGCCAAAAATGACTTGCGCAAAAGAGGAAGTGAGACAGGCAAGACACCCTTCGCTCTCTCTCTCTCTCTGTATGTGTGTGCAAGCGTGCGTCTGTGAGCGTGTGTGTCTGTAGCTATCTTCCATCGTGCCTCGATCTCGCTTCGCCTGTTTCCCTGTCTGCTTGGATTACATCTACGCAAATGCATTTAGAGACAGACACAAACGGGCATTTTTCGACTCCTGATCAACTGATCTCATCTATCACCCCCCCGTTCTTTCTCCATTCGTCCGTTCATTCAAGCAATGAAACGCCCAACAACCGCCGTCCATTCCCCCGGCCACTGACTGACTGACTGACTGACCCATCATTTTTCTGAGGAAGCTCTTGAGACTCCGCAGGTTCCTCTTGAAGACCTCCAGAAGGCGCCCGTGCACGACACGGTACGTTCTCTGACCGTTCCAAAACTCCCCCTTGATGTTGAACAGCAACTTTGTCAGGGACACACCTGATCGAAAGCAAATCCAGAGACACACGGGGATGCCCCGTCAATGCTGCACGATTTTTTTCTTTGTGTTCCAGGCCCAATTCATCGCGTGTGGGCAAACAGAGACACTTTTAGTTTCCCCCCCTTCCTTCGCCGCCTTTGTTCCTTCGCAGCTGGCCAAAAAAGCTGGTAGAAAGGCAAACAGATCAACGAAGAGACCGACAGATAGACTGCTTGACAGACTGGAGCACAGACAAGACAGACACACAAACAAACAGGCAGATCGAGAGACGGATGGGAAGATACAGATACAGACACAGACAGACGGACGGACCAGCCATCTCAAAAACAATCCACAGATCTCGCGCAGTCTCTCTGGAGTCGATCATTCTGGCAACATGGCGAATCCCTCTGAACTCCGACTCGAGCGCCTTCCGAGGTTCTCCGTTGTGGAACAGAAACTCTGTAGATAGAGAGAGGGGAGCAGACGAAGGTGCATGAGATCAGAACAGACGAGCCAAGGATAAAGTCAGAGCGATGTGAAGCAGAAGAGAAGAGAAGAGAAAGTCAGAGACGGGACAGAAAAGAGGAGAGAGATGCCAAAAAGGAAGGAAGGAAGAAACTGCATCCAAGCACGCAGCGACAGATAGAGGTGGAGGAAGAGAGAGAGAGAGAGAGAGAGCATATAAGTCGAGAGAGGAGAGAAAGAAAGCAAGAGAGCTCAGGATCGGTTGCTCTCTTCTCTTCATTGCGAAACTTTCCTCTCCATCCGTGCTTCACATAAAGCAACGTACATGTACGAATGTGCAGAAAAATGAGAACCGACAGACCACGAAAGAAGTTTGCTTCCTGGCCTTTTGGCTTCCAAATGACGTAGACACTCAAATGCACATTTGAAAAGACACTAGCAAAAGATGGAGTGGGACGCAGGCAGGAGGACAGAGAGAACGGAAGGAAATACCAAACGAGAGGAAGGAAAGAAAAGAAGAGAGGAAGGAGGGACGTAGGGAAAGAAGGAAGGAAGACGAGAGTGAGAAAAATGAGAGAAACAAAATGAATCGCGGACAATCAGCACCCTCACATGGCATCAAATGTTTCTTTTTTCTCTCGACTCACGTCCGACGCTGATTTCTCTCCGTGCCGACTCGACATCTGCTGAAGCCTTCGCAGTGGACCCCTTCAGAACCTGATGTTGTTGTGGACATGCAAGAAGGCAAAGGATAAATAGACAAAAACACATGCACATGTATCGCATGAATACGTACTCGAACCCTTCACAATCTGCACCGTTTGTGGGATCATGAGAAAAAATGCACACACACACACACACACACACACACGCACACACACGCACACACACACACACACACACACACTCACAGAGAGACCCAGCCCCCCTTCTTCCCTTCCCTTCCTTGACTGACTGACCTGTTTGATGGCCACAGGTTCCCGAGTCCCCCGAGACCGGGCCAGCCACACGACTGCGCAACCTCCCTTGCCTAGACACCGCACGCGTTCGTATCCCTCCAAGAATCTGCCCCCATACTCCGCCTCTTCTGCAGACGCAGACAAAACATCCGAGAGAAACAAAGAGAGGCTTGATTGCTCCATTCGAATGTTTCAGAGCGGAGCGGACAGAATTCAATCAACTGTTCCTTCCTTTCACACCCTTTCCACGTCCACTCATTTGTTCTGTCATGCAGTTTTGCGGTGAAAGTCGAGACAGCAAGCAAAGTGACACATGAAAGAGAAAAACGATGGGTTGGTCCCTTCCCTCCTTTTCTTCTCTGGCCTGTCTGTCTCGCTGTTCATCGGAGCTCGGTCGAGTGCGCCAGAAAAGAGATAAATGATAAAAACGTACACCGAAAAACGGAGAGCAACTGAGTCGAGTGAACGAAGAAGGATTCGGAAGGGACGCACTTCATCATCACAAGTGCACCCAACATACACGCACACTGGATTCGGATAGAAAGAACTTTTCGCTTTTTTTCTTCTTCTTTTTCTTCGTGAAAGGCGTCTCCTAAGGCCAAAGGAATGTGCAGAAAAAAGAAAAGAAGTGCGGACACACCTTTTGGAGTGAGAACTGCCGAGAGAAGAGAGGCCTCGGCCTGCAGAAGTAAAGAGGGGGGGAGTGGGGAACGGAGACAGACAGACAAGAACGTCTATATGAACAGAAGAGCTAGCTGCTCGGGTCTTTTGCTTCGCACATATGTTCTGCATGAAAGCCAGCTTTCCAGAGAAGAACACAGACCCAAACTGTGCGTGCAACACAAATGGGTATCGACAAAAAGAAACCGGCAGTCGACGACGGTCTCTGACTAATGAGAAACCATGTAGAAGATTGAACAACAAAACGTTCGCATAATAAAAGAAGCAAATTTGATGGTCTCGCCGATCACCTCGAAGCAAGATACACAACAAACGACTCCCACTGATCGACTGACCACGCTTGCCTGGGCCTCAGCTGCCGCAGCTGCCCCTGCTGCGGTCTGATACGCTCGTCCTGTGTCCGAGGGACCGTCCGAAAGCCTCGAGCGGACAGGAGAGATCGCAGCTCCTATTCCACCTGCATGCATAGAGAGGGCATGCAGACTGCATGAAGCGAAGACACACCGCTCTCTCTGAACCATCCAGTCCTTGATCCGTTGAGGTCCTTTCGGATACCGAACAAAAAAGGAAATAAAGTAACAGACTAGCGGTCCATGTTCAGCCGATCATTGACTGACCTAGACTAGTCCTGTGAGATTCTCCACCCCCAACTCCCACCCTTGTACCCATCAGAGACTTCCGCTCTCTGCCGCCGCCGTTTCTTTCCCCACCGCCAACTCCACTCCCTCTGTCCTTCTCCCTCTCCCTCTCTCTCCCTTTCCCTCCGAGCGTCACAGAAGAGGAAGAAGAGGACACGTTCGCGTTGGCACTCCCCCCCCCACTTCCCTCTCGGGACGAAACCCTTGTGCCCCCCGTCATACCCCGACCACTCCCCTCAGCTGCCCCCCCAGGTCTTCCTGTTTGAGAGGGCCTCGGCATCCTGCTGAAGGACCCGCGTGGTGGGCCCTCTCTGTCCCTCTCCCTTTCATCACGAATGCTGTGTGCAGTCTCACACCGAGAACGCAACGACCCTCCAACGGACGCACGAGGGCCCCGGCGACTTCCCGCTCCGCAGCGGAGAAAGTCCCCTTGCACAGTGTGCCGGGGGCCAGAGGCCGAGGAGGGCCCCGGCGTTCCACGTTCTTCAGCAGTCTGAGTGACAGTGCCCGCACGGGTCACTCTCCCCCCCCCCGTTCGAGAGGCCCGCGTCCCCCGATGCAAATCCTCCCCCCGTGCACAATCTGAGCTAGGTGTCATGGGGACTCGGTAAGCCCCCGACGTGCTGGACGTCTCCGCGGGAGGCCTCCGACGCCGTCCCCCCGTATTGTTCGCCTCCTGCGCCCTCCCGGAGACCGTCATTGAAGGAGGACGATGGGATTCGGCAGCGTGGGCCGTCCCGCCTGCAGAGGGGCGGTGGGTCAGAGAGGCACGACTCCCTCCCACTGCTACACCCGTCTCTGCAGTGCGCATGGAGACGGGATTATTGCCTCCTTCTTTATTAATATAAGCACACCCCACCTCTAGGGAGACCCCCGAGGCAGACGCAGCCGCGGCTTCTGTTACTGAGGCGATCGCCCGGTTCAAATGGATCGCATGCCGGCGGGCTGTGGCAGAGGGGACTCCCGCGACGGTTCGTGAGAGGGGAAGAGCAAGATTGAGGTGGTTGGGGACGCCAGGGGTCGTACCGCCAACACGGTGCACCCCTGCTGTCCCCCCCAAGCTCGATCTCTGCACTCGTCCCCCTCCGAGATTAATCATGTGCCTTTCGGGTCCTCGTTGATGAGTGGGGCTCTTCACATGGGTCCCTTTGTGGACCCCGGCACACTGCATGCTGGTGCCTGGGCCCCGGTCCTCTGATTGAATCTGAATGTGCTGCTCCCCGCTTGGGGTGTCTGGTTGGGAGGACAACAATGGGGACACTGCTGCTGAGTGAGATACGCCAACGGTCCCCCTCACTGGTGCCCGAAGCCCGCCACCCATGAGCGCATCGGAAAGGCGTCTCTCACTCGCACTCTCTCGAATCCAAGGCTGGTGCGTCTTTGGCTTCCTCGGGTCTTCGGGTGCTGCTCTAGGACGGGGGAGGGAGTTGGGGGCTGCAGTTGCGTTGAGTGCAGGGGGTTTGGGGTCCTCTCTGGAGGCTGGGGATGTTGCCAGGGGTGATGCCCCAGCATTCATCTGGATTTGCCTGGGGGGGAAGGGAAGAGATCCTACGTGGGAAGGGGTCAGGTCAGGCACCCCGGATGTCCCCACAGAAGTTGACGGACCATCTCCGCCTGCCTTCCACCAGGGCAGAGAGGCCCTGTGCTCCCTTGTTGCTCCGACTGGTGGAGGGCCACCCCTGGCGTCCAACCGATTTGTGTTTGTTATCGAAAGGGATGAAGAAGAAAAGACGGGGAAGGTAGGAGACGTGAGTGACGCAGGGGAAAGCGTCTCGTTATGGGGCAAGGAATTGGGCATGGGCATGGTGGGTTCATGGCTCTCTGAGTCTGTCTGTATGTGATGGGGATGGAGGTTCTTCTGGAGAGGAAAGGAAATGGTCAGGTCATCAGAAGAGAGAGGAGGCTGCCAGTCAGGTAGAAGTCCGCCCCCTTGTCTGATAACTGCAAACGGAAGAAGAAGAAAGAAGAAGCTTGAAAAATTGACCATTAATCCACGGTTCAATGAATGAATGGACGAATAAACAACGAATGAACTGACGAAAAGAGATAAAAGTCTGGTGCACCCATGCGATTCCGAAAAAGAAAACGAAGAGAAGCGCAAACTAAGGGGATGAGGGCGGAAAAGGAGGGAACGCTGGGGGGTTTGATTGGAGACGGCGAGCAATAGGAGATGATCAGTGTACGTGTGAACAATAATTGTGCGAGGTTCTCTCAAGCCTTTCCGATTCATCTTCTGCTGACCTCCATCCCTCGATCGCCCTGTTGGTGACAGTGCAAGGCCATCCTTTGCGGTTGGGGACACCCGAGAACCTTCACACGCACACACACACACACACACACACACACGAGAAAGTACACAAAGACATATCCAATACAGAGACAACTTTTAACTTTTATGAGGAAGGGATGGTAGGTATGGAACGGAAGAATGGCTGAAGAGTCCCAGCACGAGATGATGAGCTGGCTGAAGCAAGTCTGTCTTCTTGATCTCACCTGCAACCGAGAGGATTGGTTTCTTGATCTTGTCGAGGAGGGACTGCCTGCCGCCTTCTCCTGTCAAGTGCGATGGGGAGGTGCTCCCCAATTTGGGAGACTTTGAAGCCATCATACACAAGCAACCGCAGAGGGTTTCTGTACCTCGGGTACCTTTGAGTAAGAAGACGTTGGGGACTGTTTTCGTGAAGCAAGGAGAGGGGAAACAACAGCTCGCTATCTGTTGCAGCGCGTGTTGCTGAAAAGGAACAACTGACTTCAACTGCACACACCAATTCTCCGTGAAGAGGAAGCACGGTGGGATACTGGAGCTCCTCCTGTCGACGTGAAACCTGGCGAGCTTGCATGCACTCAGATATGACTCATGAGGGAAAGTAATGGGAAGTGAAAGTAGCCAAACTGTGAAGCTTGAATCATGATCGACATTGATCGACACACGCAGCGGAGGCGGCTGGGCCGTGCCGGCGGGGCGGAGCGTCTTCGCAACATGCATGCAGTTCAATTGCATGCTCTGTCTGTGTTGCCGTGTGTTCGTTTGCTGGTGCAGAAAACCTGTTGCACTTGTAACTTTCGAGCTGAGCTTCCCCTTTCTGCTTGCAAAGTGCAAACGCTTTCTGTCTGGCTGCTCCGCCTTGCCAAACCTTGGAGCATTGTGGAGCCGGATTCTGTCAGACTGGCATCTGCGCAACATCTGTTTGTGTTCACCTGCGAGTGCCAAAACACCGTCACTCTTACCTTCGCAGACCTGCCTTCAACTTTCCACTGGAAGGAAAGCCAGGACACAGGTACGTTCAATGAAAGTCAAAGCCAGTTCAGAACGTCAATCGGTTTTCTGTCGAATTTGTCTGACCTTCGTAGTACAGCAAGCACTCTTCATAAACAGGCCGCCCGTTGCTCTGACTGAGAGAGGAAGGATATCGGCATGCGTGTGAGCCTGTACACACGGTACGAACACACACCACACAAGCGCAGATTCTCTGTATAGAATTTCCGGTTTGTATCAGAAAATTTTTTCACGAGGCATTCTTGTTGCGCCTTTCTTCCCGCTTGCAGGAACCTCATATATATTTATTGATTTATTCACCGATCTATCTGAAAAATGGAGGAGTACTTTCCGGATGTCGCTGCGATTATCGAGAAGCGCAAGAAGGAGAGGGCTCCGCTGCGGGGGGCTGGAGTTCTGTTTCGCAACACCAGACCGCCGCAGACAGGTCAGACACCTGCAATTGCTCTTGTCAGATAACCTTCCTGATCGCAAGACTCCCTTTTGTGGCGTACGTGTGGACCACTCGATCTGACGCGCGCTGACAGCAAGGCCGCATGGTAGTCTGACACGACTTGCCACGCTCAGTCAATTCAAGACTGTGGGTGCATTCTAAAGCTGTCACGCCGAAAATTCCGAACGAATGCATTGCTGTCGTGGGCGGTCGCGGGGTTGTGTATTGATGTGTGTATCTCTTCATGCGTATACAGGCTTTTCTGTCTCTATTTGTGCACCTCAACCGACTTTGCGTAGACAGCTTGTAGCCGCTCATTGCCGTGCCCTGCTTTTTTCCCTGCATCTCTGCAGAATTGTCGAAAATGCGCGAAAGGGGAGGGGACGGGGAGGAGGGATGTTATGGACGGGGACCGGGAGGAAATCGGCAGAGAGTCGGAGGAGGAATTGGAGGAAGAGGGGAAGGGAGAACGTCAAGTTCACACACGACACAGGCTGACTCGAAACGGCGGTCCCCCCTCTCATGCAATTCAGTCAATCTACCTACATACCTACCTACCAAGCTTGTCGATCGATCGATCGTCCCATGCAACGTCCATGCCGAGGGGTTTGATCATTTAAATTTTCCCCGTGCAATCTTCAACGTTCCGCGTCAGCCCATGTCTCTTCTGTCTCATGTTTTTTGCTTCAAGGTAATAATTGTCTTCATGATAACGGGTGTCGGTGGACCTACTCGAAACATCTTCTTGCCTCTATCTTTGCGGTTTTGCATGACTGCTGCAGCGTCGAGGGTTCCCCTCCAGCACCCTTCCCTCCACAACAGAAAGGAGAGGAGACAGAGGAGACAGACCCACGGGCCCTCACCGACGCCTCAAGAAAGGGAGATCTCCTGAAGGTGAAGCACATCATCGAGGGCGGAAGGGCCAAGCTGAACATGGACTGGCAGGACGAGAACGGAAAGACAGCCCTGATGGGGGCCTCCGAAAATGGCCACACGGACATTGTGCGGCTGCTGGTCGATGCAAAGGCCAACGTGGACATGCAGGACAAGAACGGACAGACAGCCCTAATTTTAGCCTCTGAAAACGGCCACATGGACATTGTGCGGCTGCTGGTCGATGCAAGGGCCAACGTGGACATACAGGACACAGAAGGAAATACCGTCTTGATGCTTGCAATACAGAAGGAAGATGTCGAGATGGTGGAGTATCTCCTTGTACGGCCGGGCAGTGCAACCCAAACTGTCGTGAATATTCCTGACTCACAGGGCCGGACGCCTCTCTTTCGTGCTGCGGCAGGAGGGCACATTCTTCTCGTAGAGTTCCTGCTCAGACGGGGAGCAGACCCCTCTTTGAAGGACGCTAGCGGACACACAGCACTTGCAGTTGCCGAAGAAAAGGGAGACTGAAGAGTGGAGAGCGGATGGTCGATCCTTGGTCGACAGAAATGGTGTCGGAGTGGAATGGTTTGAGGTCCCTGATTGACAGCGAAGCGGTCGCGTTCTGGCCTTTGCACTTCCTCAGGTCCCTGCTGAAGAAAGGTGCGAAGTTGCCTTACCGTCAAAAGGTAGCAGAAGCAGCGGAAGATCTTGGGGTACTTTGTGAGCCCTTTTCCGCTCGCACACTTGCAGCCGACCTCCGACACCCTGTTGGAGCGCCTTTCAAGCTTGTGGCTGTCAGTTATCCGTGGCTCTCGCAAGAGCACCCCAACCCAGAGGGCTTCCGTCTCCGAAGTGTCCTCGAGCAACTAGAGAAGCACTGGTGGGCCCAGGAAGGCTCTTCTGTGACTGCCTTTGTGTTTTGGGACTACCTGTCCCTCTTCCAACATCCTCCAGGTGGAAGACGCACAGATGCTCAAGACGCGCTATTCAAAGAAGGTCTGTGCAAAATGGACCTCATCTACAGCAGCCCGCACACACACGTCATCCGCTCTACAGCAGTACCTGAAAGCGCTGCAAACTCCACAAAGTACATTGAGAGGGGGTGGTGCTGGTTCGAGTCTGCAGTCACAGCCTTCAAGCCCCCCGCTCAGGTTCTGAGTGACGACAGCGATCAGGAAAGACCTTCCCTCCGTATCCCCGCCACTCGCTCAGATTCGGTGAGACTCTTGACACGAAAAAGTTCACAAACGGAGAAGCCGATGCGGAAGGTGTGAAGGCGCTGTACAAAAACTTTCTCCACCGATCCATACACAAACTGCGGGTGTTTGCAGACGGCTCCTGGGCTTCCTCCCGAGAAGTTCGAAAGCAAATGGACCCCCAAGCAGCTCTCCAACTGGCTGCCCTAGTCGAGTATGTTGTTGCTGACCCGTCGTTGGCAGCCAGACTGCAACCTCAAGTGCTCGACCTGAGGGGGTCGGTGTTCGACGATGCAGCACTTAATTGATGACGGGCATCTTATTAATAAATATTTTCGCTATCCAGAAGTGTCTTCAGAACTGGCACTCAGTCTTGAGCGTTTGCTTTGTGCTTTTGGCAAACTGGGAAGCATCACTGCTGTCAGCTTCGAAGCTCTATGCGTCTCTCTTAGAGGCCATGACGATTCGCAAAGTTTTAAGGTCTACATGGAGGGGCTGCAAAGAGGGCTGGCCGGTCTCTTTCCAGCAGAGGGACCCTGTCCTCTTGATGCCAACCTGCGCCTTCTGGCTTCGGCTGGAACGAAAGAGGTCAGCTGAATAGAGGTATGCCTACAGCGTTCTGATTCTTTTTTTTTTGTCTGCGGAACAACCTTCTTCCTCACGGGCAGGGCTGGACTGAAAGCCTTCAGGATATTATTCATAAATAATTCAGTATCGTCTCTCTTCCTTTCCTGTCTCCCCTCTATCTGCTCTCTCAGCCCCCATGTTTGCCTGATTGATTAATCATCTTTGACAAGGAATCGACTACAGAAAATGTTATGGATCCTGAATACTGCTACTGCATGTGTGTGCAGCAGACTGGCCGCTTGATTCGCGAAAGCAAGACTGTGAATGTCAATGTTGGGGATGAGGAAAGGGGAGAGACAGCTTTGATGTTGGTCTCTGACAGAGGCCACACGGACATTGTGCGGCTCCTGGTCGATGCGAAGGCCAACGTGGACATGCAGGACAAGAACGGACAGACAGCACTGATTTTAGTATCTTGCAAAGGCCACGCGGACATTGTGCGGCTGCTGGTCGATGCGAAGGCCAACGTGGACATGCAGGACAAGAACGGAAAGACAGCCCTCTTTTTGGCCTCTGAAAACAGGCACACGGACATTGTGCGGCTGCTGGTCGATGCAAAGGCCAACGTGGACATGCAGGACAAGAACGGAAAGACAGCCCTGATGTGGGCCTCTCTCCAGCCTTCTCTTGACTCCAGGTGAGCCGGCCTTTGAGACGCACTGTTGGATCGAGGCAGAACTTGAAAGCTAGATACAGCCAGTAAAGGGACGGAAGCTGAAGTCTCAGACAGGAGATGTTCGTGTGTAAATCAATCAAACTCCCTTCCTAATTGAATGCAACTTGGCAGCGACTCTCAGGTTCGTCTATGAATGCGTGATTTGCAGACCGACTGCCAGAAAGAGTGGACGTGGGATAAAAGATTAGATCAATGCAGAGGAAATGCTGATACAGATCGCAGCTGCGTGAGTGCTCTCAGTGCATGCTCTTGTATCTCTTGACTGTTCGACAGACTTAAAAGGTCTTGAGTTAAAGTTGTATAGTCTGCCAAAGGACACCACCATTTTAAGAGTATTTGTCTCTCTCTCACTGAAAGGACAAACTTGCACACACGTGTTTTTGCCGGAGGACACAAATGAGCAGCTCATACTTCCATTCTTCTACGTGTACACTTTTGAATTGGGGAACCGTCTGTACACATGTTTTCAGTGATGGCTCACTTGCAGGCTCTTTTGGCGGGCTTCATACAGCCATTCTTCTCTGACAGGAAAACTACTGCATGGGGTCATGCCGACCCGCAGCGGATGAGACTATCTTTCTGAGGCGATCTCGGAAGATCTCGGAAGCATGTATCACAAGGTCTTAGCATCTTTCAAACGACCGTCGTTCCCAACTTTGATTTGAAATCCGAGAAGGGGGCAGGAGGCGGGCCCGGTGAGGCTGTTCTATTTTTATGAAACGCCCGGGAACGTACAATAGACTTGACCATAGATGTAGTCTGTTTTCATCTCTTTCCATATTAGCCCTAGAATGTATATAACATGAGAGTGGGCGCGCATCGGAAATATAACTTTCCAATTATATTTTATTTAGGTTAAATGTTTATGACATATGGAAAATAATTGGTGTTCAAATTTGAAACCTTTGAGTTTTAGAATGTTTATGGCATCTTTATATATACATAAAAATACAAATTTCTACACTAAGTTTTTGATATAGAGAAAACAAATTCCAAATTGTTCTAAATTAAGAATTTGAGATTCCAAATTCTTAATTGAACATTCCAATTCTCTAGTCAATTCTTTTATAATTACACCTAAATGCGATAAGGCATATATCTTCAAGTTATACCTTAATGTAAGAATCAGACCGTTTCTACTAGCGTTTCCATACACTTAATTAGCTAGTTAATTAGCTAAGTAACCTAGCTAGGTTACTAACCTTACCTAGTTGTTTTTCATATCAACCTACTAGCTAGGTTAATTAGGACAGGTCAGGTTAATTATAAAACCCAATTAGAAACTATTATAGAAGCCCTCTGTACCAAAAATTGAAATGCCGGTGAATATCAAGTTTCGACACGTTTTTAAAATTGATACACACTAGGATACACATTTTATGCTAATAATTTTTGAAAGTTCTGGAATTCAGGGGAATCATAATGGAATCTAGCTAGGAATCTAGATGAGGCTAGCTGAGTATAGATTTCACAGTAACTTTCACTAAAATTCCCCAAATTTTATTGAATTCTACCGGGTAAATTCCACTAAATTCCTAAGGAATTTAAGCCGTTTTTATATAGAGACTAGTGTACAACAGTCAAAGGCTAGGTCAAAGGGACAAGCGCGCACCTTTCAATAACTCAAACTTATATACTCATATTCCTTAGATCATTCCTTCATGTATCCCCAGCCATCTTTTAAAAAGGAAAGGCGTTTCTTTACGTTTCTGATTGAAAAACACGAATTAAACAGTGCGATTTGAAGCTAGATTTGGAGGAGACTTCAAGCATGCATGACACTTTGCTCCAACAATTGAGAAAAGCAATAGACACAAAGCATTTTTTGAAAAAAGAATTAAAAGGTATGAACGTCTGACGAGGACTGTCTATCTCTGCATGGCTGTGTCTCTTTGCATTGTGTGTATGTGTGTGTGTGTGTGTGTGTGTGTGTATGTGTGTGCGTGTGTATGTGTGCGTGTACGTGCGTACGTGTGTGTGTGCATGTGTGAGTATGTGTGTGTGTGTGTGTATGTGTGTGTATATGTGCTTTTCTCCCGACGTGTATGCACGTCTCCATGCAAAGATGAACCAATGGCCCCGGACCCCGCCAGTCTCGGCAAAATAACGTTGTTGGCGCAGCGTGTCAGCTTGCTCCTTGTTGATGGAGGTGCCCAATTTTGTCGGTCGTCCAAGTTTCATCAGATCGGGGAGAGAAGGAGAAGGGGGAAGCAAAAGTAAAAAGGGGAAAGCAAAAACTGAAGAATAGAAAGGAGAAAGCAAAGGCGACAAGCTACCTTTCCCGTTTTCTGCTTTTTGAATTGTTTTTTCCCCCTCTCTCCTTAATTATTCCCCCCATCTTATGTTCCCTTTTTCCTTTTCCTTTCTTTTTGTTATTTCTTTGAAGGATTCTTTTCTATTTTGTCTGTCTGTCTGTGTTTCTTTATTCCTTTCCAAAGTAGAAGAGAACAAGCGAAACTTACTATTTCTTTCCGTTTCTTCTTTGTCAACAAAGAGAACAGGAGAGGAGAGGAGAGGAACAGATCAAACACACAGAGAAGCAATGGAACTGCATGGGAAGACACATAGGTGCAATTGTGATCATACAGCCTGTAACACACTTAGATCACATATAAGTTCCTTCCAAGACAGTCAGAAAGTTGCATGGAACAACAAGACACAATCGAATGACCTACGTATATTTTTCAATCACCATCACAATGCACACGTTCCCGTATTTCATGCAATGACGATAGATGAGAACTGACCAACCAGCAGGAGACAATCCATTCATCTATGAAAACAACACCACAAACAGGCCTTGCGGGAAAGATCTGCTCCCAAGTTTGCCAGCATCAGCAATGAACGTCTTCGAGTCGTCTCATTCAAACTGACGTACCATGGTAAGGCAAGGAGACAAACGCAGGTCGACACGATCAGAATTGAATTCAAATTCGACGAAAAGATGCAGGCTCTCAGAAAGTGAGACATGTAAAGAAGCATGAGAGCTGGCATAGGGGCGGGCAAAGAAAGTGACTCTCTCTTGCTCTTTCAAATTGTGGTTTTTGTTCACAGAGAACTGAGTGAGCACGCATGCTCCTCGTCCATTCCCCCATGCAGCCAACTCTCTTCAGACTGCGTAGAGGTTAAGCACGACGAAACGCTCGTCACCCTGCTGGACGGCTTCTGCGGACGCTCTGACGAGAGCCTCCAGCCTCCTTCTGGCCTCCCTGTGCTCTTCTGCATCGTACCCCTCCTCTTCATCTTCCTCCTCTTCTTCTTCATCGTCCCCGTACCCATCGTACGAGCACAGGCCGGTACAAGCCCGTTGCATGGATTGGAAGAATTCGTCCCCTTCGAAACGGTTAGGGTGAAAAAGCCCTTTGCGTCTCTGCGGAGGAGGTGCCTGGTTGTCGAACCGGGCCGCGTTTTGCAGATTCGGCAGAAGCCTCAGAGCGTTCCGTATTGCAAAGTGAAAGCACACTTCGAAGCGTGAGAAGACAAATTGCGTACGTGCAGGTATAGCACAACAAACGTCTGACGACCTGTCTGCCTGTCTATCTGCCTCACGCAGGTAGATCCTTTGGCTTTGTTTTCTCTGACCATTGCGTAAGGGAAGAAGACAGGGACAAAAAAAGGAAGGGAAATGGGAAATGGAAAGAGACCCATATGGTCTGTCCATTCGTCTGTCCGTCCGTCCGTCCGTTTGTCTCTCTGTCTGTCTATCTGTCTGTCTGTCTGTCTATTTGTCTGTCTGTCGTGTGTGTGTATGTGTGTGTGTGTGTGTGTGTATGTGTGTATGTATGTGTGTGTTTGGTCTGTGCTTCTCTGTCAGTGCTCCGCTCTACGGTTTGCCATGTCTCGACCTACTTGACTGTCCACGTGTTTCTCTCTGTACCTTCCTCGGCATCCGAAAGTCCGTCTGCTGATTTGCATCCGTTGTCTCTCTGCCTTTCTGTCTCGAAATTAAATCTACTATAGGGCACCTTCACTCCTCCACGACCTGAGAAGAAATTACGATCCAGAGGGATTCGAACTCTCCCTCCTCATCGTGGTACATCATCCCCTCGTCTTGCAGCCACTTCTTTGTATTCGGGTGCAGCTTCCCTTTGTCCCCATCCTCATGTCCTCCCATTCCGGGCCTCCCCCCCAACAGACAAAACAGGGCGTTAGACAGAGGCGTATAAAAAAACCAAGGAGAGTTGCCGTCCTCCAAAGCCTGTCCGATCTGCATATACATACACACACACACATATACATACACACACACATACACACACACACACACATGCACACGCACGCACATACACATACACACACACACACACACACACACACACACATACACATATAAACATATCGACAGACATGATTGATAGGATCGATAGACAGACAAAAGCTAGGCGCAGTCAAGCAGAAAGAAACAATGCAAGGATCAGCCAAACAATGCCATGCAGCTAGTCGTGGCAGGTCCGAACAAGCACATCACCTAGATATGCAATCAATTGGACACACCCTCAGATGTACACTCAGGCATTATCAAGCGGACAGGCAGGCAGGCACGGAGACTGGCAAACAGGACTGATGCACTTATGGATGATTTTGCACCCAACGCAACAGTCACGTCGACCCGCTGTGCATGTGTATTGCCTCCAGTGCGACGTCCTTCTATCTGAGGTTCGTCAAAAAGAAAAGGGCCGACGGATCCAGAACGTCTCCCAGACAGCCACAGTGATACGACAGCAGTCAGCATGCGCAGTGCTTGGAAGGACCCACCTCTGAGTCAGCTGTCTCCCTACTTGACCGGTACTTAGAGGGATTTGCGGTTCCTTAATTGGCTTCCTGACTGACGAGCGGAGGCAAGCTGAGTAGCTCCCTAACGGAACTTTTCGTTACAGCCCGTTTACATTTCTCTCCTTCTGGTCATGCACCCTGCATGGGCTCTGAATCTCACGAAAGACGTACATGCACTGTCTGTCTGTCTGTCTGTCTGTCTGTCTGTCTGACGGACCTTCTCTTCCGAACAGATTCTGATGGCTATCTCTCTCAGCTCCACTGTCATCCTCTTCCATCAGGTCTTCCATCTTGGCAGTCTCCTCCTTAAAGAGCTCCCGCTTCCACGTCTGCTCGGGCGTCTCTTTCTCCTTTCCCTCAGCCCTCTTAACTCCTGCTTGACAGCCGCACCGAAAAAAAGGATACCGCGATAGCATTCCATCGTATCCACATGTGTGCATGCATCTAGTCGCAGGCAGACATACAGGCAGGAAGTGCAGACACCCTAACAGTAGTTTGCCTTGTCCCCCCTGATTAATAAAGACACGTACGCTCCATGATGTTCTTCAGACGGATGGATGGAAAGGTAGGCAGGCAGGCAGGCAATCAGGCAGGCATTAGCATCTTGCCACTCCATGCACTTTCCATTTCTGAAGCACTCACTCATTCAGACAGACGGATAGGTAAACAGCCAGGTAGATAGAGAGACTTATAGAAAAAAGGAGAGAGGAAGAAATATTTTATGGAGAGATAAGAAAATTGCACGATAGACGTATACAGTTCGCACAAAGAGAGCCTACTGGAAAATCTTCACCAGCCTCTTGAACTGGACTATCGTTTGTTTTTTGCAGGGAGGTACAAGTCATTAAATCGGCATTCCTGAGAGACCTTTTTCTTCTGCCTCTCCTTCCTTCTTCGCTTTCTTCGTTGGCGGCTCCGTCTCCTCGTTGCGGTCTCCTCCGCCTTGCCCTGCAGAAAATCGAATCCAAGACCAAACACACCGTCTACATACACACACACACACACACATACACACATACACACACAGACACTCACATACAAACTCCTAAAACAAATGTGCAGCACCGAAAAGGTCTGACGATGGATGGCTGTGCGATTAAGTAGGTGCGCCTCTGCGCTGACCGTTCATGGATGTGCCCTTGAATTCTTTTCCGAGGCCTTCGAACTTCGGATATTTTTTTTGATCATGGAACATTGCGCGTACGACCCTCCAGACCCTGTAGAAGTCCTCAGCACCCAGAACAAAGATGAAGCTCTTGGGAGAGGGACTCATGATCGATCCAACAGGAACCGAACGCTGTTTTCACCAATCGTAGACTGCAATGGTTAGACTGCTCCTCGCAGGTGTCAAATGCCAATTAAGTCAATAATCGCCTTTTAGATATGTCCGATTGATTCACAGTTCAACCTAGGTCTACTGCAAGGAGCATCAATGACGTCTCTGATTAAGAAATATAATGGTGCTTTCAGTACGGGACAATTTATGTAAGCGAAATACCAGGATAGCTGGAAGCTCTTTCTCAGCTCTAAGATGCTCTGTCAGAGCTGATTGAAGCTATATTGAAGCTTGATTCTTTCTCATTCTGGTGTAGGCGAGGCGTCGACACAAAATTTAACAAAACTTAGTTTCATAGTATACTTCATACGGCCGGGGCATTCGGGTGCACGCACGATATATAGCTTCAGAGTGAAAAGGAGAAATCATAGAAAAAATTGTAAACCCTGTAAAACCCTGAGTGTTGTACTGTGTAGTCCTCTGTTGTCCAAGAAAAGGTGCACCATCACCTCTAGGCTCTAGGTTACTATAGGTTACTTAAGGTTACTCTAAGTACAGCTTTGTTATAATTTCAAGTAATTGCAAGACGATCATTGTATATTATTGATAGTTATTGAGAATGAATTAGAATGAATCCAATCAGATGGTCAGGATGTGGCTAGACCGAGTCCGATAGAATCCAATCAGAACGGCGCAATACGCGCACGAATATTTGTAAACGTGCAGAAATAAAATGAAATAAAATGCATGCATGCAAAAGCATGTTTGAGGCAAGTCAAATTGACGTCCATGCATTCATGGTCAATGCAAGACACAAAAGCAGACAAAGACTACTCTGGGCAACTGCCAGAGGTTTCGCGTAAGGAGTAGATCTTCATGTCGATCATTTCTAGAGCGCTAGCTCTTTCTGCTGGTGCTCTCTGCATGCGGGCAAAGACCTGTCCTGTGTTCTCTTGTCCAGAGACTTAACCGATAGAGAGCTCAGTCTGCTTCCCTCTCTCTGTCGCTGCTAACCTTCGGCTTGTGATTCTGGGTTTCTCTCTGTGCTGCCAGAGGGATGACAGACGAAACAGGTTCCCGTCTTTACTTCCCGGTTCTGGGAGTAAAGGACAGTTTCGAAGGTTTCAAGCTGGACTGCACCGCCATCTGCAAGGGTGACCCCGCTTTCAAGAAGCTGAGCAAGGATGAGCAGCTGTCAAAAGTCGCGACAGCCCTCTTCCGATCAGCAAAGGGGCATCCAGACTATGGAGAGTAGGTGATCTCCTTGTTTAAGAAGGTAGATGCTGCTGAGTTCTCGAATGGGAACACCTCCACCCCAGACACGAACTGGGACAAGTTCTATATAACCATGTGGGAGACTATCAGGATCCTGTTAATAAAAAGGACAGAGAGAAGAAAGAGGCAGTGAAGGCAGAGTATACGGAGTTCTCGAAGTCGTTCGTATTCGACCGCATTTCCAAATGGACTGTGAAGTGGGGGTTGATAGAGTAAAGAGCAGCCGAAGTGGGAGTAACGATCACAGATGAGGACAAGGCGACGCACCTTCTGAAGTCTATCTCCCGGCACTCGCCGTCCCTTCACGCTATCTTGAAGGTGACGATGGATGCAGCCGACCAAGAGGATCCAAAAAAGATCCTTGACAAACTGAAAGGCCTTCAGGAAACGTGGGAGGGAGATTCGTGGTCCTTGGTCGGTGATGCTCTCGGTAGGGGAGGTGGCAGTACCTTACCTACACAAACAGCAGCTAAGGGTCTAAAGGTAAAAGAAGAGTTTGCCGGTCTCGTTTCTGTCGTGCAGCAGACGATGCAAGAACAGCTCCGTCTGGCAGGTTTCGTTGGCCCTGGAAATGTTCTTGCCCGGTCTTCAAACGGAAAGGGGGGAAAGGGGCAAAGCAAGGGAAGGAACCAAGGTGGCAGAGGGGGCTCTAGCGGCACAGGGGGTGCATAGGGAGGTCCTCCCAATCACGGAGGAGGTTCCTGCGATGCTTGTTCCAGATGTGCACGCCCTGGTGGTCACGATGCGGGCTTCCCATGCCCTGCACTCGGATGCACCTGTGGCTACAAACCCTGCGGTAGAAAAGGGCACGACGCAGTCGTGTGCAGGATGAGAAAGACTCTCTGAGGGATGAAAAAAACAAGCAGCCGGGGAAAAGCGGACCAAGAGGGCCCCAAGGGTATGCAGGCTAGGTTGGAGGGGGACAGGAGTCACCCGAGCAAGGAATCCGTGTGCGTAACAGGATCATGGTCACGAACATGGCGTTTCTCTCCGTCGGTGCATGCATGGGACAGACAAAACGTCCGTCTCCTCCGATTGACAAGTTTGTGGCCAACACAGGTGCTACAGACAACATAGGCTCCACCCGCGTGTTCGGACGGTACGTGATTGCACATAAACCGTCCACCCGAGATTTCGGACAGGCCCACGGAGACGCTCCTGCTGTGTAAACCGAAATGGAGTGCATAGTTGCCCTCCCAGTAATACTTCTGGAGGGGGAGCCAGACAACTGGCAGCAATGCACAGACAAGCCACTCGTGATCCGTATGTGGCTGTCTGAAGATGACTCCGTCCATTCCTTTCTGTCCCCCGAAGTGATGAACAACGACAAAGCCAATGCAGTCAACTCCCACTGCGTGTTTGAGGACATATGGGGGAGAAGGAAAAAAGTCAAAATTGACTACCCCAGGAGGGATGACAGATTCGCTGTTCCCATGGTATAGTTGCACCTATTTGAAGTTGGAAGGGGCACATGGACTGGCAGCAGCCGTGTCTGCAAGCAGACATAGCCAGCGACTGAAGGAAGCCGACAAGGAGACGTGCATAATTTGGCACAGAAGACTTATGTACCAAGGTAAAGAGAGGTTAGAAGAGATCCTAAAAGAAGAAGGTCTTCGCATGAGTCATGCAGCGTAGCAAAAAGTCTATGCTGACTGTCGTGTCTGTGAAAGGAGAAATGCAATCTTTCCGTCTCTCCATGCAGTTCCCGACCGCCGATCGCGAGTCACTCGGTTCGGACAGGTTGTCTACTGGGACCACTGGTTCATTAATGATAGTGGTGGTATGGGAGGGAGGGGTGAGTACGCAATCTCCTTCATGCTCGACTACTACACCGGCAAATGGGACATGATGGCAGGCGCCAACCGTAAGGTGGAAGGCGACCTGGGCGCACACCTACTCAGATGGAAGGCACGCTACGGCAGCTTTCCCGAGTCCATTGAGGCAGACAAGGCGCAGGAGTTGTAGGCAGTGGGGAGGAAATGACATATCGCCATGGTGCCAGCGCCACCGTACTGTTATGGTCCATACGGGACGATTGACACCGCCACCCGCACAGCTCGAGTTCTAGTGCAGACTGCACTGGAAGAGCTGAACCTGTCGAAGGTCTTGTACAAGGACGTGCTTGACGGCATTTGTGAGACCTGGAACAAGACCTACAACAAATAGATTGGCATGACTCCTGCAGAGAAACATTTGGGCTTCCCACCCATGCGGACGTTCATATTTGGAGATCAGGTTGTGATGAAGATGAATGAGAAGAGCCTGGAGCTGACAGGGGTGGAGGTCACGTATCTTTACAATGAAAATTCTCATCTTGCCACTGTTCTCCGCAGAGCACCCGTCTTGGGCAAAGGCACAGAGACCCACACTGTGCTCGAAGTCCACCCAGCATGGCTGAAGCCAGTCAGGCAAGGCCTGAACAAGTCATGGCTGGGGCGCCAACAAAAGTGGGAGGTTCTAGAGGCTCGTCACTGGTTGGACATCCAAGCACAGAAGCAGCAGCAGGCACCACCTGTGCTCCACGGTCCGTCCCTGTCCCCTGTGTCCATGTTTCCGATTCTTTCTCAGTCCAGACTGTAAGAGGTCGGGGGTGCCACCGCGCATGGCCCAGGTGTTGCGGGGTTGGAAGTCCAAGGAAGGGTTGAGGGAGACGGCAATGGAGAAGGGGTGGAGGCGCGAAAGTACAGCGGTATCTGGGCTCAAACAGGCAGAGGGGGGGCATTGCAGCCTTTCATTGTCCGACAAAAAAACAGCAGAAGCATGCAGGTCAATGAATTTGACCAGACACCAGCTAGAGAAGCTAGAGTCGGGGGTATGCATCATAATAACATCAACCACCGACTTGTTGTCTCCCACTTTCAGTGGTCCGAGGGACAGCCCTTTCCGTCTGCTCTGGAGACGGCCAACGCAGCCATGTCTCCCGTTGTCTCTCCCGAGGCCGTGCCTGCGGTCGTCCCTCCATCCACCTCTGCAGACGCGGCTGCTCAGCCATCGGGGGTGAATCAAGAAGAAGAGGAGTGGGGGAGAGTGAAGGACGAACTGTTCGGAGACAGAGCTTTGGAGATGAAAGCAGAGGAAGGGCAGGTTCAAGAAGAAGGTGGTGCCATGCTGATCGTAAAGCAGGGGCAGCTTACCTTGCCTCAAACGCAATCCAATCGTCCGTCTCCTCCCACAAAGATCCCATACAGCTGCCACATGCTGCAGTGGGACTCTGATGTCCGTAGATACTCAGAGGAATTTGGGGGAGACGCTCCATTTCTCACTCTGGCTAGTTTCTGAAAGGCTCCCGGGAGCAACCATGCTTCCTGCCAGCAGAGAGAAGATCGCGAGAGGGGAATTTTGGGAGGCTAACGTCAAAGAGTGGGCAGCCATCCTTCACACGAAGACGATCGGAAAGCGCCGCTCACACCTTGAGCTCGCTACCATGCTCAACATGGGTTTTGCCAGAAACCACAAAGAAGATTTGAGCAAAGGACCCGGGGGGAGAAAGAAGAAGACGCGCATTTATGTCACAGGGTACGATGACCTGAGGAAGGTGAACATATTCAGTGATACTCCCAACCACGACTGCTTTCTTCTCACCCTCCTATATGTTGCCACTCGGGGGTTTGAGGTGGAGTTGGTGGATATCAAGAATGCATTCCTCCAGTCCCCCGACGACCACGTAGAGCGCATGGAGGTACGCATCCCGAAGAGCATTCCCACCATGCCTGTACAGAAGCCTTCTTTTCTCACTGAGTACAGCGATGCCGAGTGAGGAGAGATAAGGAAAGAGGCAGAGAGAGTGGTCCCAGGTCAGATCTACGAACTCAGCAATGCCCTCTACGGCACCCTTGCAGCACCTACACTGTGGGGGAAGGAATTGAGGAGAGGGCAGGAGGAGCTGGGGTTTGTTCCTGTTGAGCAGTCAATCGCAGTCAGAAGGGAGGTAGAAGACAAACCCGCACAGGACGTGCAAGCCACGCATGTGGACGACATTTTTGGGGTAGGGGAGAGAACGGAGGAGGCGTTCGATATGTTGGGGGAGAGATTCAAGATCGGTTCCCGAACAAAAGTGAATGTGGGGTCCAAAGCAAAGTACATTGGGATAGACATGTACCGTTCCGATGCACACACCTTCCAACTCACGTCCGAGAGTTACCTCGAAGGCATTGACGTCGATGCAATCCCGGGGAAACTGAAGAAATCCCTGTCTGAAAAAGATGTCGCTCCAGCCGAGGAGCAAGATGTGGACATATCCCTACAGGAGGTCTATCAGGAGGCAAATGGTGTGTTGGGGTGGGCTGTTTGTCTCAACTGGAGGAGAGCACTTTGGTTTTCCCTCCTCAGCAAAGCAACCACCAAACCTACCGCCCGCCATCTCTCAGCAGTCAAGACAGCCATACACGGGTTGAAAACCCACAGAGAGCCCCTTGTCCTTCATGGCTTGAAGGGAAGAGAACTCCATCTCGCCGGCTGTTCCGATGCCATGTAGAACCGCCCGAAGTACGAAGGTAGGCAGAGGGACATGATGATGCTCAATGATGAGTCGTGGGATCTAGAACGAGATGGGCCCAAGAATATCATCTCATGAGACCTCTCCAAGGACAAAAGCAAGCATAGCTCATCATCAATTAGTGAGTTGATTGCCGTCTGTCGTCTGATTAAACGCATTCCAAGCTATGCACGATTCATTCGAAAGTTGTGGGGGAGAGATCCGATCATTTCGATCTTTGTCAACAACGGGGCACTACATGATTTGATCAGATCAGGGATTTTGAACACAGACACCAAGTATCAGGGGATGCTCGATTACGTCCTTCAGCAGATCCAGAAGTGGGGGGTGCGTATGCAGTGGATCACCAGACGTGCACAGCCGGCAAATTGTCTGTGCAAACCCATCTGGTTCACGGAATCAATCTACAAATAAAACAACTCACAGTTTTGCTTGATTCATGCAGTATCGATCAAGCCTGTGATCTATCAAAAGAATCACTTGCTCACCTGCTCAGGGGGTGAATCAGAACGGCACAATGCGCGCACAAATATTTGCAAACGTGCAGAAATAAAATAAAATAAAATGCATGCATGCAAAAGCATGTTTGAGGTAAGTCAAATTGATGTCCATGCATTTGTGGTCAATGCAAGACACAAAAGCAGACAAAGACTACTCTGGGCAACTGCCAAAGGTTTCGCGTAAGAAGTAGATCTTCATGTCGATCATTTCTAGAGCGCTAGCTCTTTCTGCTAATCCGACCGACACCGACTGATACTAATAAACACTAACCAACACGGTGTACGTCTTGGTACGTCTCAGCAATACTCGGCAACAAGCAGGGACTTAGTTACAAAGATCTAACCTAATTCAACCCAATGGAGAGGCAGTATCGCTTCCCATCTCGCGTACACATAAATAATTACATAAATAAATTTAAGAAATTTGATGGATTAAATCATTAAAATTGAATGATAAGAAAACTAAAAAAACTTTAGAAAGCTTAGAAATGTAGCCTTCATTTTTAGCTTCATTTCAGGTTGTGCTACGTTTGTACGAGACTGTAGCAGGAGCTCTATCGATAGGAGACTGTATTAGACTGTATGCGAACTACTTTATGCTTCCAATGGCGTCTACATTTGTAGACGTTCCCTGAACGCTTCGGTCCAGTGGAATTCAGTCATATCTTTACCATGAATCTACATGCAGCGACATGTGCCGCATGACGGCGCGTTATCCGAGTCCGTTACTGGCTTCGCCTCTCCACTGTTTCCGTCAGCCCCCTCCACAGGACCCTGCCCCTGTCCTTGCTCCTCCTTGTCAGCCTCCACTGGAACGCTTACAGGGCTGCCCTCTGCGTCCCCTGCCGTGGTGGGGCTCCCCTCGCCCTCGCCCTCGCCCCCCCCACTGAAGAGCTCGGGTGGGGCCTCGAGGCCCATGTCGTCCTTCATCACGTCCAGCAACTTGAAGGCTGCATGCCCCACTGTCTGGACTTCCATCTTCTCCTGCAGTCACAGAAAAGAAGAGGGAGGAAGTGAAAAGGGGGGAAAGGAGAAAGAAAACAAGAAGAGAAAGAAAGAAAGAAAGAAAGAAAGAAAGAAAGAAAGACAGAAAGCACCTTGAAGTTCGCATCGATGAATTGCGCAGTCACGTCTACATGTGCCTGCCTGGGATCTCCAAGTAGTATCTTCATTGCAAAAAGAAAGCCCTGAGAGAGGGGAGGAGACTTTCAACCACAAAGAGGGAGGCTAGAAAGGAAAGAGAATAGAGGTGTGAGGGCCGTGTGTCTACCTGCATGTGTGTACGCGAAGGGAAACGAGGCCATGCTCCAAGATCGATTTCAGAGGGACAGGATTCGGATTCACGCAGGTAAAGTGAACACATGAAGAGGGCACAAGGTCTGCATGTGCGTATACAAATAGATTTCCATGTGTGTCAGCAGATCTATGCATCTGCAGATTTTCTCTGCACCATGCAAAAGGCAGAAACAAAAACTCGGTGATCAAAATCGGTGATCATACGATCGAACAGGGCATTCCAACCATACCGAATCTGCTTTGGACGTCTTTCTTACCTGATGATCTTCTCTGTGTGAAAAGAAGCGAATCCTCCACAACACAGACTCCCAGAGTGTTCTCTCAACTACCGCCCTCTCCGTTTGATGGACCCCGTCTTCCGTCTCGAAATGCTTCTCCAGAGATTCTTTCGCCACACCGGGAAGATTCACATCCCCCACGATCCAGCATCGCTGGGCGAGAAATTCAATCAGCTCCTCAGTGCGAAGACGCACTGACGAGGCGCCAACATTCGGAGTGCACCCAATGCAGTCCACACAAAGAGAGTAGCCACAGGCCTTACACTTGCACATCATCAGGCCAACCTCTTCCCGTCCACATCCGAAGCAAGTCTGGGCCTCACTCAGGTTCAACTCCCAGGAGAGCCCGTGCTGGTCCATCGTCTCAGAGTCCGTCATCTGGCCAGCAAGGTGTTGCAATGTTCGGCAAACAGACAGGGAAGGCAAGATGAGGTTCCTGAACCTCGGTAGAACTACTGCACTAACTGTATTAACTGCATGACAGCTCGAAGGCTGAGAGTGAGTCAAAGCTACTCCATGCAGTTTTATAATCAGGAAAGCTGCTTGCTGACAGGTTTTGTATGTAAAGCCGTTCGATCACATTTGCTCCGAATCCAGCTGCAACAGTGCAACAAATGCATGTATAAGCAAGTTAATTCGAAGGTCAGACAAACCGGCTATATCGCACGCTCCGAATGTTCGCACGGAGTTCGCTTAGCTCGGTCAACGTGCAGGGTGGCTCTTTCCTGCATGGCGTGGCAGAGTTCGCGGTGGGTGGCTCTTTCCGTGATTAAATTAAGTCCTTCGCGCTTCAAAAAGAGATCTCGAGACGCGAAGACTTCCTCGAAATGGCAAAACAATTGTAGCTGTTCCTCTGAGAGTCAGACCCAAACATCTGAATTACCGGTCGGAATCTCGTTTACACGGAAGTCTTATTCTAATCATTGGTTTTCATGTTGAGCCTCTCAACATAGCTGGAAGCTGCTTTTTTCTGCAGCAATCTTTCTCGGTGAAGGAGACGGCATACACGTAAAGGAAAATGAAAGGAGATCTGTCGGAGGTTCACGCGAGAGAGGTCACAGGAGTGCCTCGACATGTTTCCTTTGCGACTGCAGCAGTGGAATCCTTCTCTTACATGTTCTGGCCCTACATGCTTCCATGGGCCTTCGCTCTGTTGGGATTTCCCACTGCTATAACAATGCTGTTGATCAGTGTAGCCTTCTCCTGGCACACTGGCTACATGGTCTGTCCGTCCGTCTGTCCCTGACTCTTCTCTGTCCCATGCTTTATTCAACCTGTCGTCTCGAATATGTTGGAATGATCGCTCCTTTGTCGTGTTCGTGCAGCTGGGTGAAGTTTGCAATGACGACCGTGTATCGAAACAGAAGGGCCTGGGGACTTATCAGGACACGGTCGAGGCCATCCTGGGCAAACAGGCGGGACTGTACGTCAAGTATGTGCAGGTGGGTCAAAGAGGTCGTGTGGGCGTAGCGAGACGTGTCACTGAGTGAAGGTAGGCAGAACAAGGTTATCTGTTTATGTTTGTGTGTGTATATGTATGTATATAAAAGAGAGAGCGAGGGATCCGTTCCGTTTCACTCCTCTTCCTCTTCTTGTTTTCCTCCCTTCATTTCATTTTCACCGCCCATTTGTCCTTTTGTAAGTTTTGTGGAGCTTCATTTTCTAGATACAGAAATATGAAGATTGTGCACCCTCCGTTCAAATACATATCAACTGTATATCTGCAGATGGTCCAGCTGTTTGTTTACATTCTCGGGAACATCGTGTTCCAGGCACAGCTCTTCAGGAAGGCGTTCGAAGGCATGGACATCGGTCTGCCTTGGCAGTGGCGTGCCATCTGTGGATTCTCATTCATGGTCGTAGCCCTGTTGCTTCCCACGTTCCACTCACTCGGGCCGTTCACTTTTCTGGCTGTGGGCATTCAGCTGTTCGGTCTGGCGGCCGTTGTGGGGGGCACTGCGACGTCTGTGGGGACAGAGATGGACCTGCAAGACATGCTCGGGAGAGACAGCACAATTCCTGCGTCAGTCTCTCTTTGGTCAAACTTGCAGAGAGGGTATTTACTGTTCGTAAAGGTTCACAGAAAGTGTCGACACTTACAAATGCGCATGCCCAGGGAGATCCCCAGGGAGACCCTTACAACGCCAGACTTTCCGATTGTTCTTTTCGGCACAATTGGAAAGCTTACACAATCCGCTTCCTTCATGTCCTCACCCCAACCGACCTCCCACCGAGTGTGTACTCTGCTTGATGATGGTATCCGTCTGTCCCTTTCCCCCCGAAGAATCAGGAGTGTCTCTGCGTGTACGCGCGCGCACGCGCACTGTGTGTGCCAGGGTCTGTCGAGGCCTGAGGAACGATTCCGGGGAGATCCCATCTAATCAATTCACTGCATGACAGCTTGTTTGATCTCCCTCTGCTTCACGTCTCCTCCGGCCGGTCGCTCTGCCTGCCTGCCTGCAGGTACACCTCCTGGGTCTATTTCTTTGAGGGTCTTGCGAACGTTCTGACGTCGTTTGGAGGTCACATGCTGTTTCCTGAGTTGATCCGAGAGATGAAGAGGCCAGACCTCTTCAACAGAATGGTTGGGCTGGTGGCCATCGCTGCATTGCTCTGCAACGGGCTGCTTGCAATCCCCATGAACCTGTACAGGTGCGTGCGTCAGGAAAGGACCACAAGGAAAGGACGGACGACGTGCAGAGCGAACGAGGGAAAAGGGGAAGAAAGGAAGCAAGAAAGAGGCAGCTTTGAATAAAAGAAAAGTAAAAGCGAGGGAAGGCACGAACGAAGTAGAGGCAGAAAAGGGAGAGGGCGTTTTTTACGCCGATTCAGCTCGTTTCATGAACGCAGTCCGGCTCACTGGCGCACGCTCCCTCGTTTTCTGCATGGATTTTGCAGAAATTCTACGTTTGCTTTGAATTCTCACTTTCACTCACTCACTTGGTTGCTCACGTCCCTTTGCTAGAAGCCAGCTATGCGGATCGATGCGTGCATGTGTTTAGTGACGTCTTGTCCCGCCCCTTTCCCCCTCCGGGCCTCTCTCCTCTCCTCTGTCTGCAGAAGAGATGAGCTTGTGGATGAGCCTAACATGCTCCTCGCAGCCCCGACTGGGTGGTTCTCTAGATTCGCCGCCGTGTGCATCGCCTTCACGCAGCTTGTGGTGACTCAAATGTCCACAGTGTGTCTGTGTCTGAACATCGAATTGGCCCTCGGCGTGCCGGCACCTTGGGGGGAGGCATGGAAGTCCTCCGTTCCCCTATCGGCTTTTGCCTCCTCATGGCAGTGTTGCCGCTGCTTGTGTCCCCCCAAACTTCCTTCACCCCCCATTCGTAGGCAGTCCTCTGGTAAGGTGACTGCGGATACCCGCAGGGGTGATGAGGGAAGCTGTGGGGGGGACGGCGGGGGCGATAATGTTGGTGTGGGACAGGTTGCAGTGCAGAGTGACGACGGAGGTCTTCAGGAACGTGGTGTGACGGGTATTTGGTTGGAAGAGCTGGCTGGGGCCATAGACGATCCTCCCGTTGAACTTCGTCTTCCTGAAGTCCTCATGTCGACGTCTGCCCTCCCGGCTGCTGCTGGGGGTGTGCAGGTGCAAGGCAGCCCTGCCGCAGAGACGAATCAGACGGAAGAGGTATACACACAGATGGGAGAGGGAGACGGAGACAGGCTCAGGAGACCGCCGTCCCTGAGAGGTGTCTCTGTGATGTCTGAGGAGACAGGAGAGGGCGAAGGCGAAGAGGAAGCGGGAAAGTTTATGAGGGAGGACAGAGGTGAGATTCGAGGAGGGTTGGTGTCAGGGTCTGTGCAGATGGAGATGGATGAGGAGTCCCATCACGTTGCGCAAATGACTGCTGATGGGCAGAGGCCAGGGTCTGTCCAGGGCTCCGGAAAGGAAGAGAATGGTGGTCCCGGAAAGCGAAATGGAAACAGGCACTTGGATGGTCGGAGGGGAAAGCGAGAGATCTATTTGAATGGTGGCGCAGTGCGCCTTTTCGTACGTGTGTCACTAGTTGGTTTTGCCCTCTTCCTAAGTGAGATGCTTCCTTTCTTTGCGCCTATTGCTACATTGATTGGTGCCTGGGGCATTACGCAATTGACTTTTGTCATTCCTCTGATTCTTTTTTGCGTTGCGTTCTGGACACGAATCTCTGTCCCGCACAAAGTCGTGATTGGTATGGAATTTGTGCTCGGCATGGCTCTTTGTGTCGGTGGAGTGGCTGCGGCTTTCATCAATCTGGTGAGAGACGTCCAGACATTCCAAGTTTTCGCCAACGTCTGGTGAGACAGACGCACGCTAACGCTTCTTTCAATGTGACAGTCAGGCAGTGCCAGTGTCAGGAAAAACGACACTGCGCATGGGGAGGGAGGCAAAGCGTTTTGTGAAGAAATGAAATGCATTGCTTCGATCGTCATGCTTGCACTGCAAAAAATCGACCATGACTTTCTTCCTTTCTTTCAATTCGATTCTGGTCGATTGAAGGGGGGACCGCATCTCATTCATCTGTCTAGCTCGTCTGCTTGATTGCTGCGTGTCTGCTTTTTTCATTGCTGCATTTGTCCGTTGAGCTGCGTTGAATTAATGCTCGATCGACATTGGCTGTTGCTGCTGGACTTTTCCTTCCTTTTCTGTCTCTCTCCGCCTGTCACAGTGAGGCTGTCTGTCTGAATAGGAGGGAAGGAAGGAAGTTCTGTTGGGGGGACGGAAGTTGGGGTGCAATGATCACTGCAACCGATATTTGTTTCCCGAAGAGAGCGCATGAGTCAGAGTATACAGGTTTGTAAATTGGGGGGAGTTGTGTGCATGTGAATGTGGGTTCGGGTGTTCATAGCACATCCCAGCATAGTGTGCATGGATGCTTTTCCTAGCTTCAACCCAGGTGGAAACCAAGTTCCCACTTGCATGCAAACAGCCGCATGTACCCAAAAAGTTGGTAGACTTGTTATACGAGACTCTTCATCATTGAATGTATCCGTTTGAGCGATAAAGTTCGCATGTCTTGAAGGTCACCGTGTCAGAAGGTGTGTCCAATAGTATGATTCATTACTATATACTCATCATACGTCATCTAACGCGATCTCAATCAGCCCATATCAGCCCATGCATGATTCAAGTTAGACGTCCAGCGTTCACTAGAGCGTTCAGCAACTCAGAAGAAACGCAGTATAGGTTGAATTAATAAATTAATTTCTAGTAAAATAATGAGTGATAAGTGATTTAGTGGTGCCCTTGAGCACTGTCGCCGTTTTGTCTTGTAGAGGTCGCCCCCATAAACGGCAGGGGGGTGTGCCCCATCGCTGAGGCTCAGACCACACCCTGTGGCCCGCCTGGAATCTCTTCCAGGCCGTTTTCAATCAACTTCTTTGTTGCATACACGTAGCCCAAGCCTTTGCATGTGATGTGCTTAATATGGACTAGGATATGAATAAATATAAATAGATATGAATAGGGTAAAGCGGTACTTCTCACTTCTTCTTCAGAGGGACGCTTGAAAGGCCAGTGCCCTCATTGCTGCATGCCTAGGACCGGACTGATCAATCCTGGGGAGCAGTGTTTTGTTAGTAGCTAGTAGTCCCAAAGTTCGGCCGCTTTAGGTGAGCATTCGCTAGCGTGCTCCTAGCTTGTAATATGACATGAATGTTCACAGACTGCCCTTTACCATTGGGATACGATGGCTGGCGGGTTAAGTCACCTCATCAGTTCTTTTTAAATTCATTTAAATTCTTCCATTTTTGCTAGGGGTGGATAGCATTTTTAGGGCTTCTAGCAAGGTATGTGTGTTTACGAGCCATACTGGCTTACATGGAATATCTTTTCAATACGACTCTTTGTCTTCTAAACATTTTTTACACTTAGTTTAAAAAAAAAAAATCATAATGATCATTGATCAGTGTTCACTGTTCACTCCTAGTCTTTATCATCGTATTAAAGGGGCGTGATTGCCGTGATTCTCCTTCTTTTTTCAATGGGCCGGCCGGGTACGTATGTTGGCGGCGCGCGCGCGGGGCATCGCGGCCAGGGCCGGCCTGCCCCTCGTGGCGCGGACTCGTCGCCGCCCGCCGCGGGTCCGAGCAGAGGCAGGGTGCCCTGAATTTAAGGGAGTTTCCAGGATGTTCCGGGCTGTTCTAAATGATGAGCACAGCGTTTCTGTACGCTTCTGCATGTGCGGTTTGTCCTTGCTTCCTGACTTCCTCGGATCTTCCGCTGTGTTGAAATCGTGGGCTGTGTTTTTTCGTCGACAGTAAGAAGGCGTCTCCAAACTTTGCTAAGCAGCCGTCTCGCCTTTCTCCCCGTTCCTTTGGGCGAACTGGAGCAGAGCCACACATTCAGTAACAAACAATGGCCTCCGTTGAGAAAAACAGAGACATCGGACAAGCTGTGGATGGTGTGGTTGATGAGGGTGTGCTCTTTGAGAACGGGCTTCCTGATGACGTCTCCGCCGCGTCCTTCTGGACTGCTTTCACAAGTGAGCATCACAAGTCGCCTGTCTCTGCGCTCTCTTTTATTGGATGCCTGAAGCTCATTAATTTTTTTTGTGGTTTGTCAATCTGCCTTTTTTCTTCTTGCGTCTGTGCGCCAACGGCATGACACTGTGTCCTTTTTCCTTCCAGACCAGATGAGTAATTCATTGGGTGAGAAGATTGTTTTCCTCTTGGTCCAAACTTAAGTGCGATGCTCGTCTGTTCTTTCCTCCCCTTTTCACCCTCCCTCAGGCACTTCTGCCCCATGGGAGCAGCGTGAGAAGGCTCTGAGAGCTGTGCGCGACGGCTTTCCTCATCTCTGGGGTGAAGTCATGGCCCTCTACAGAGACAGGATGAGGGGGATCGTGGTGGATGAGTTCTTCGACCTAGTCGCTGACGAGAAGAGAGTGGAAGCTCTAGCAGATTCCTACGCCGCCACAGGGACCCTCTCGCTTCCCTTTCTAGAGAAGGAGATCCTCCCTGTCATCGCTGATCAGTTATTCGCCCTCCAGTCCAAGGGACGAAAGACCTACGGAGCCCCCCGCCCCGTGTATCCTCCAGGAGAGGTCGCTACGTGGGATCCTTCCACTGATGAGCGGTGTCATTTGATCAGCTACCTGCAGACCACCGCAATCGGACAGTCTCAAATGCCGAGAGAGTGCGAGCTCCATTGGCTCTATCACATGCCCCACCTCCGAGAGTTCGTCCAAAAGGTCATGCGTTTCCCCCCTCTGTGGACTTTCGAGTACAACCTCGGTGTGGGTGCCAACATCATGAAGGCCTCCACTGAGAAGGAGACGGCCCTCGGGTTCCACTTTGACTCGGTGGACTCCAGCACGGACACCGCCAGTGAGGACACAGCGGCGGACGAGGAGACGGAGACGGACAAGCAGGCGCAGACGCGTCTGATGGGTGCGACTGCGGTGATAGGCATTTTGGATTGCGTGCGGGGTGGTGAGCGTGTGATTTTCAACGAAGTCACGCGACCCAAAGTGTCGGCAGTCAGGGCTGTGCTCGACAATTTCCGTTGTGCGTGCCCGGAGAAGCCGATCGAATACGAGGGGGGCGTTTTGACTCCCTCTGTCGTGACTGAGGGCGTCGAGGGAGTTCTGAGCATCTTCGACGGGGGCAACCGTCTTCATGCCGTCTCCTCTGTGAAAGAGGGGACCCGCATCTCCTCCGTGTTCCTGTACCCGACAGAGGACCCGACCTGGGAGAAGGGGGGGGCCTCTGCGGCGTCTGCTGCAGAGTTCTATGATGCCCCCGACTACGGTGATGTGTGAAGGGGGGATGAAACGGAAAAAAGGAAAGCTCGGCTGTGTGGGAATCAAGGGTGGAAAACGGGGGGAGCTTTTTTGTTAAGTGTTTTGTCTGTCTGTGTGTGTGTGTGTGTGTGTGTGTGTGTGTGTGTATGTATGTGAGAGAGAGAGTCTGTGAGGATAGAAAGCGGAAGGAGGTTTCTGCACTGCACGACTGCGGGTGGGGTGGTTATATGAACATGTGTTTCGATGAGGACGTATACGTGGTGGCTGCACGTGTATTATATGTTTCTCTTTGCGTCTCTTCTCTTCTGTTTAGTTCAGTGTCGAGACCTGTCTTTTTGTTGGAAGGAAGAGAGGGGATCCGCAGAAGAAAGAGAAAAGCCACGGGGTGAGAGGATGAAGTTCTTCTTGTATATCATTAGAGAGGGAGGGNGGGGGGGGGGGGGGGGGGAAAGAACCAATGATAGGCAAACAGGGAAGGAAGAGAGGCTTCGATGTGATTCTATCTGTAAAGGTCAATGGAAAGGGAAGGAAGACAACTAAGAATGTGAACATCGTCGGATCATATGGGAAAGCGACCTGATTCTATTCGTGCCAGTAGAAAACTGAAGGGACAGCCTCGCATTGAAATAATAAAGAGGAGGCTGTACTTCTGTCAGCGTCGTGGAATTGAATTGCTTGCACAACTCGAGGCAGCCGAAAGCCGCAGATAGACGGCAAAAGAAAGATGTAGAGGCGGACGGAGGATGGGAAGGCAGAACCGACAAGGAGATGGAGACAAAGAGATGTGTCCGGCTATCGCTCGAATGCGAGGGGTAGGCGGGCACAGAGAAAGAGAGGGAGAGGTCGAGAAGCTGATGGAGGACAAGATGCCTTGGGATGCAAAAGGAAAGGCTGTCTGTTTGTTTGTCTGTCTGTCTTTTGCGTATGTATTTTTGTATCCATGTACGCATGCTCTATGTTCTTCTCCATGGTGAAAGTTGAGGCACCAGGTAAGGCTGAAAAGAAATCCTGTCTGTGCCTGCGAAGAACTGTGTGTGTGTGTGTGTGTGTGTGTGTGTGTGTGTGTGTGCGTGTGTGTGTGTGTGTGTGTGTGTGTGTGTGAAGCGACAGAATGGTTCTTTGTCGCAACAGCTTTCAGCCTGGTGCTGCATTCGATCAAACAAGACTGCAAACAAAGGACGCTCACTTTGAATCAGCTTGCTTGATTGCTTTGCACACGTACCGGCTGGCAATTTTGGTTTCCCTTTTTTGCCCTTTGTGTTGGCAACATTGAGTCTGGGTGATCGTTTGAACGAAAGAGTTCGAACGAGCTTGTATTTGTACCTTCGCATCTGTATATGCTTTGTCTTCTCATTGCTTCACGAAACTGTGCGTGATCGTTTGAACGAAAGAGTTCGAACGAGCTTGTATTTGTACCTTCGCATCTGTATGTGCTTTGTCTTCCCATTGCTTCACGAAACTGTGTGTGATCGTTTGAACGAAAGAGTTCGAACGAGCTTGTATTTGTACCTTCGCATCTGTATGTGCTTTGTCTTCTCATTGCTTCACGAAACTGTGTGTGATCGTTTGAACGAAAGAGTTCGAGCGAGCTTGTATTTGTACCTTCGCATCTGTATGTGCTTTGTCTTCTCATTGCTTCACGAAGCTGTGTGTGATGGTTCGAGCGAACTTGTACTATACTGAGTCTCTTCAAATCTTCTTCTTTGTTCCCATTTTTGCTTCCTACTTTCTGCATGGGACTGCGTCCGAATGTCCAAAAGAAATCTGTCAAACTCGAGAGACCGTCTGTCGACTGCTCTTTGATCGAGTCCGTCAAGGGGAAAAGAGACGATGCGGAAGGAAACGAATCGGGGGGGTAACGGGGAGAGGGAGGGAGAACGGTGCTCCCTTCACTCTTGTTTTCTTCTTGGGAGAAAAGAAAGGGAGAAGGGGAAGAGAATGAAGTGTTCCGCAAGCAGAGAAGGCATATTTGTCTCCCCAAACGATATTTTTGGGTTCTGTGAAAACCATACACAGTTCACTGGGTAGAGGGAACGTGAGAAGAGGTAGAGATCAATAGACGATGAAGGGAGAGGGCAAGAAAGCATGGAAATCATGGGACAGGAGGAGAGAAAGAAGTGCTTTTAGACAGTGAGCTTCAAGGATTCATTCCATTCATCTTCCGAACGGAGCACGTGTCTTTCGATCATCTATCTCTTCATTGCGTTCTACCCCTCACTGGTTGAAACCTCTTTTTCTTGTTTGTCTGTTTCTTAGGATGCCCCGATCCTCGTCGGTGGGTGGCATCAGGCAGAAGGAAGGAAGGAAGGGTACATGCACGAATACGGGGGACCAGGGACAGAGAGGGGGGGAAGTCATTCATTCGGTTGGACGGACGGACTGCGGGGGACAGATCGACACATCAACGCACGCCAATCAATGCAGTAAAATCAGCTAGGAGCATGCAGTGTTGTCTGAAAAGCCGAAAGGAGGCCTCAACCTTGATCGAAGTTCGCTGGCTTCCTCATGCAGTCCTCCACTCCACTCATCATGCAAGCCGAGCATGCTTGGGACGGAGGGGGGCAGGTAGAAAAGCCGGCAGGAGAAAGAGGAAGAGAGAAATGACGGAAAGTGACAAAAGTAGCGCATCGGTTCAAGAGAAGGGGGGGGGGAATGTAGAGCGAGGATGTCGAGGTCTTATAGACTGAGAGGAAACGTGAGAGAAGGGTCAAGGAAACAAAAAAAAAAGAAAGAAAGAAAGAAAGAAAGAGGGACCAACAGTCAAAGAGGGAAGAGAGTCTCTTCTTCGAACGATTAGGCTGATTGGTAGGCCGGGTGTGAGGGTATGTGGGTGGGGAGGGGAATCTCTGCGTCATTTTTGCTTTTCTTGCTTTGTTGCATTTCTTTCTTTGTTTCTGTCTGTCTTTCTGTCTGTCCGTCTGTCTGTCTGTCTTTCTTCCTTCCTTCCTTCCTGCCTTTCTTTCTTTCTTCCTTCCTTCCTTCCTTCCTTCCTTTCTTTTCTTTCTTTCTTTCTTTCTTTCTTTTCTTTCTTTCTTTCTTTCTTTCTTTCTTTCTTTCTTTTCTTTCTTTCTTTCTTTTCTTTCTTTCTTTCTTCCTTCCTTCCTTCCTTCCTTCCTTCCTTCTCTCCCTCTCTCTTTTCTTTTCCTTTCTGTTTCCCTGTCCTGGTTTCTTTCTCTCTTTCTTTCTCCTTCTGTCTTATCGTGTGTGGCAAGGAAGCCTGTGGAGAGGTCCGCTTTTTGGAAAAGACGAGAGAAGTGTGCATTGCGTCTCTCTGCACTTTTTGCGGAGTATTTCAGAGGGGCAAAAGTGCGGGATCAAGAAGTCAAGCGAGAAGGAAAAGGCAGGAGAAGCCGCGAGGCATGATATTGGTATGCATGACCCATAATTTGTATTCTATTTAAGTACCCGGAATTATCTCTGTTCGCTAAAAAGTCTGTCGACCTGTGGGCATGCATCAACCCATCTCATCTTGTGTCCGATGGATCCTTGTCCCTTCAGAAGGGGTGACTCAGTAGAGGTCGTCATTGCGTGCGCCTGTCTCTTTCAGTTTTTGCATTCTAGTCGGAATGAATGATTCAAGGATATTCCGGCCATTCAGGAACTGTTCAAAGAATGATCAAACGGGAAGGATACAGTGAGCATGCAAGAGAAGCAGAAGGAAAAAACGTTCCGTCAACTCAGAAGGAAAAGAAAGTGCGGGAAGGAAGGAAAGAAAAAATAACGAACAAACCAAGACCAGACCAAGCAAACACCTCGTCCAAGAAGATTGGGTGTCTGTGGGTCTTTCTTTACGTTTGCGTTTGCATACGTGTGTGTATGTATGTATTCATGTACGTATGTCCATGAGTATGTGGTCACTCAGACAGCCGCCCCAACGAGACAGTCCGCATTTTCTGCTTTGATGGTCATTGCACCTCTCTCAGCTGACCTGAAACGGTTAGAAACGCTGTGAGAGTCCTGCATTTTGAGTCAAAACTTTGACTCAAAAGCGAGAAAGAAGGGAGGAAGGAAGGACGGAAGGAATTGGGAAGGAAGAAAGATGGGACACAGGCGAGAAAGGAGCAGACTTTCATTTCTCAAACTTTCATTTGTTTTGTTTTGTAGTTTGTTTCAGTTATCTTATTTCTTTTTCATCACTCGATTTTTTTTTTTCTTTTTAAAGTTTTAGGTCGAGATTGTCTATAATTGATTCTTTGTGAAGCCTTGCGGCTGGCAAAGGTGCATCCTTAAGCTGTGGATCAACATGATAAAGGTAAACTCAGAAACAGATCTCTGATTGCGTACGTGCTAAAAGCTTCTTCTAGCTTCTTATAACTTCTACTTGCTTTTGAGGTTCTAGTTTACTAGCTAAATTATTCTAGTTACTGAGTATAATCAACTTGAAATGTAATCAAAACATATGGTTCTATCGTTATCTCTATCGTTGATATGCCATAATAAGCTTTTTTTTTTTTGAAATAAATTTTATTGTTTGTTAGTTTTTAGAAAAAACATAAGAAAAATATTTTAAATTGTAGCTTTATGTAGTTTAACCTCCCTGAACCTAAGTACCACTTAAAAAAATATAATCAAGGTAACCTTTATGTATCTCTATGTCCGGCATCGTTTTTCAAGAGACCGTCCACGCCTGCGGCGTAGATAGTCAAGACACCGTCCAGATATACGGCTTCGGCTTTCAAAACACCGTAAATGATCCACGCCTGCGGCGCGGACTTTCAAGCTTATCTAAAAATACGGCTTAAACTTTCAAGTGGTAGTTAGATTCAGGGAGGTCTGTAGCTTATATGCGTATGATGATTACCTTAGGACAAGATAAGATATGATTAATATTCCAGGTTACCTCATGGTCCACTGCCGAGCCTCAACTTGCACCGTCACTTAGATTATATAAGTCAGTCACTAAGTCTTCTTCTAGCTATAATTTAGATCAATTGCTCTTTTCTGAATATTTCTGACTCCTTCATCATATGATTCATGCTTACGGCCCTCTTCAGGCGCTTGCACGGGCGGCCGCCACTGCTCCGCGGTAGCCCCGCCAGCCGTCCCGGTGTTCCCTCTGCGCTCGTCCTGGAAGCGCGCACGGCAGACACAAATTTAGCGATAGTAACAGCCTACCTATTCCCCCTCGTTTCTCCTCTTCAACGGAAGATCACTTGGCACGATCCTCAGCAAAGGAGTGCATGTTTGTATGAGCCCCGACACCTAACCCTACATGCCAATTCGACACGCACCGATGTCGAGAACGAAGAATTCCCTACTGATGCAAGACGATGGACCTTGCATGTCGTCCTGTTTCTGCATGTGTCAGACTGACTAGTTGACTGACCGTGCAGTCAGCCACAAGAAATTCTGCGCCGAGAGCAGACGGGGTTTGAGCCTTCCGTTTGTGCCCGAGCCGGTGCAGATACAGGCACGCTCATCTCCGGCGCTCCAGAGTACCGGTGATCTAAGTGGCGCCGGTCTTTTCGAGACGATCTGTCAGGATGCTGGAAGGTTGGATCACTCTGGGTGCTCTGGGACTGTTCACGACGATCACTGTCGTCTTTCTGTCCTATTATGTCAGACCAGAGGTGTCCTGGTTGACGTATCTCAGCTGCTGGATCGGCATCTCGCTCGCCCTCTCTTGCATTGTGGCACTGCCTCTGGACGTGGTTGTGACCTCTCAGTACCCTCCTGAGCAGACACAGGGGGTCTCTGATGGAATGTACTGGGGGTGGAGGCTTCTCTATTGGACCGTCTTCGCTCTATGCTGGGTCGTGTTCCAAGTCATGTCAGAGGTCGGCCCTGCAGTCGGTCTATCTGTCTAGCCCTGCCTTTCGTTCTGCCTTTTGTTCTCTTCCGTCTCTTACGCGGGGGCTGGTTGAGTGTGGAGTGTGCATTTAGTGTGGGCAGTGGTCGGCAAAAAAGGAAGGCTATGTAGACCAGAGAGGTCTCATGCATTTGCATTTTGAATGTTTTGTCGGACCTCGGTGTCCTGATTGTTAGGTATAAAGACTACAATCCGGATGCCGTCTCTCAGACCAGGCTCCAGGGATCCGCTTCCCGATTTTGTCCGACTTCGTTTGGAGGAATGCGCATGTTTGCGTACTTCCTCTTGTTCACTCTTCTCTGTGTTTTTTGTCTCCCTTCGTGCTTTTGTGTGCAATCGTGCACATGTGGTATGCATTTGTGCGTTTGTGTGTCTGTCCCTGCGGTGCAGTATGAGGTCGTTGGAGAATTCACGATGGGCAAGAGGCTTCGGAGGGCGTTGATACGTTTGTCCTTCTTCTGGGCATTTCTGCTTGTGGTTGGTCTCGCCGGTCTGATCTACTTCCTTATTCAGTTCAAGTCTCTCTCGCGCATGACCTCTTATCTTATTGCCTTGTCAAATGTGTGGGGTCTTCTCCAAATCGTCCTGTTGATGGGGTACGGTCTTGTGGCAGTGCCCCGTTTCTTCTGGTTGAAGTCCCGACCGATCGGGGACAGGTCCGGAGAACTCGCACGATGCTACATTGAGGCAGCCCATCTTTGGCAGGTACGAGAGGAAGGCGCATTTGACTGCATGGAACTTTTGGCGGAAGTGAGAGCTGCAGACCAGAGCGTGGGGGCAGCGTCGGACCAAAGAGCGAATGTAGATAAGATCGTAGCAGCAAGCTCGAATCTCTCCAGAAGGTTCTGGTTGGAGGGGGCAGGAGCAGCAGCAGCCGTTCATACAAGGAGGCCCATTCGAAACTCGGCATCTGCGCGGTCGAATTTGGGGAATGGGTCTGCTGAAGGGCGTGGGGTATTTGCAGGGTTTAGCGGCTTTTTTCGATCGTCGGTTGAAATGTCGGAAGGGGCTCCCGGGAGAGGGGGGGATGCGGAAGCGGGGGTGGAGGAGAATGAGCCTGTGTCGGTGTCTGCTGCGGCTGCGGCAACGACACTTGTGTATGAGGAAGAGAAGACGTTGGTGAATCTGCACAGCAAAGTGAAGAAAGTGATTGGAAATTTCAACCGTGTGCAGTGCAGATGGGATCGGCTTGTGAGTAAGTGCATTGTCTTAGAGAAATGGTTGGCACTTGAGGAAGGACAAACGGGGGGGTTAGGGGAAATATGGTCTGCTGATTTAGCTGATCCCTCAGGGAGGTTAGAGGGTGAGGACCGTTTCCCGCCCATGCCTTCTTCTTCTTCGTCTTCTTCTTCCTCTTCTGCTGTTCCAGTGAATGGAGACCACCCACCAGATAGCGCCAGGTCGACCGAGGCCCCTCCTCCGTCATCTCGGCAGCTGAGGGGGGGGGAAGGGGGTTCGTCCTCTCTGTCTGTGAGTGCGCGGTCGATTGAGACTGGTGCGGGGCCTGAGGTGGCTTTACTAGACGGGAGGGGGGGGTCAGCAGACGGCCTCGAGGAAGAGATGGATGAGGAGGCACGGGCAACTTATTGTCCCTGTCTGCCTCCACGAGTTGTTTCTTTTATCAGAAGATTAGGCAGGGGTTGTTCCCGTCAATGTCTGTATTTGAATGGGAGGGTGAGACGGTATCTGAGCCTGTTCATCTGGGCATGTACGACTGCCCTCTCTATTGCTGTAATTGAAGCCCAAGTAGCAATTTTATCCGGATTTCCCCGTCTGTCTCTTTTCTATTTAATCCTCTGGCTGGCTGACTACTCCGTAGAACCTCCGGAGAGTGAGGCTGCTGTCCATGGGCCTGCGCAGAGACTGGGACTCTTGTTTGTTTGCTCTCTGTTGCTTGCGTATTTGGTCTGCTGTACCTTTTGGGGTCTGTTCCAGTTAAAACTGGCAGGCTGGTATGGTCTGTATCCCAGAAAGTGCACAGATGGTGCGTCTCTGCTTTTCTTCACCAACTTTGTTTGCCGTCTCGCTGCCCCTTTGTGCTTCCACTTCCTGGATCTGGGGGGCATCGGGAAGGCGGGCAACAAGAAGCCTGAAGGGGGCGGTTCGGGGAGAGACGGACAAGTGGAATTTCAACAGTTCTATGGACAGATTGATGTGTCAGTCAGTTGTTTTCTTTCAGTACTTCATTCTTGCACATATGTCCGTGTCGCCTTTTCCTTTGTGTATTTTTTTCGCGTGAGTCTCTCTTTCCTTCACTGTGTGTCTTCGTGTTGTTAGTCAAGAAATCGTCGAACAACCGCAAGTCCATTTGCTTTTTTCGCGTCCTGAAGGGTGCAGGCAGCCCGAAAATCAAAGCTACAACCAGGAAAAGGAAGACCTTTGTGTGCTCTGCCTCTTAGGGCTTCTGTACCCTTCGTTGAAAGCCCCATTTGTCGCGTGTTCCTGTTACCTGACCACTATGGCATGAACGAATAAATCTCGTAGTTGAATAATTAGATGCACGTATGTTGCCTGCACCCAAAAGAAAGAGTGCCATCCCGTTTGATGCGGTCCATTCAAAAATGATCTGCCCCTCTTTTTTCTCTCTCTTTCTTTGTGATGCCGATGTCCTGCACGTGCAGAGTGCCGATTCTGGGTCTGTGGGTGAACCTGTACCTCCCTGTGGTCGTGGTGGTGGTGGCTCTGGTGAACCTGCTGAATTTGTGGAACAGGTACGTTGGCCGTGTGCTTATGTGTGTGTCCGTTTGTTCCATTGTGTTTTACAATGACGCTTGTGCGTGTGTGCGTGTGTGTGTGTGTGTGTGTGTGTGTGTGTGTGCGTGCGTGCATTTGTGTGTGTCACTGAGTGTGTGGGCACTCTTGTCTCTGTGTGGGAAGATACATTGCGTAACTGGGTGAGAAAAAGGAAGAGAAAGGCACAGAGTTTGCGCGTTCCATGTATACGCATGCAGACTCGCAGACCTGCTCGGTCTCCAGTCTCTGGAGTTCGGTCTGATCCTCACAGAAGGATCCTTGGCAGAGGGAAGAGAAAGGGTGCAGACAGCGATACAGCAACGGAGACGGGAACAGCGAACACGACGAGAAAACAGAGCAAGCTCTCTACAGCGGATTGGGGGGAGCATAGGGCCCCTCCTGTCGGGTCGGGGGGGGAGCATTGGAGCGGCTTGGGGGGNGAGGAGGGGGGGGGCGCACCGTCGAGGCGTCGATCGGTGACCCCCCCGGAGGTGCAGTCGCAGGTCCAACAACGAAGCATCCCTCGGTGTCGGGCAAGTCGGTGAACGGGGGGATCAACGGAGACAGTAGGGGCGGGAGTTCTGGAAGTGCAAATTCAAATAATCATCATGGCGAGAGGAAATTGGACTTTGGAAGAATGTGATTAAGTGTCACGGTTTGCTGACTCATCATCATCATACGTCATTGCCATCTGCTCATGCTAGGCGTATAGCGTTCGGCAGGTCACAACATATAACTTATATGTATGATGCAAGGCAGATTCTTAAATGATGGATGGGGGCGACCTCTATAAAAGATAAAACGGCGACAGTGTTCTATACTACGTTCTATAGGTCACTGTTGTGTGCCGCGGCTGTGGTGCGTCCCAATCAGCGGTTCTGGCATGCCCCGGTCAGGCACCTCGCTCACGCATGCGCGGGCGCGGGGGCCACGGCTGGATTCAAACCTAAACGGCAGAATAATTGTTTCTGCTTACTCCTCTTTGAGATCAATCCACACTGGTTGAAACTCCTTTTCTCTTCTAGGCTTTTAAGTTCTAGCCCTCTCTGACAGTCCTTAGACTTAAAGCCGGCAGAAGTATCTTCATTTACTATGTAGCTATATTTGTCCTAGACTGCTAGCCATTAAACATAACATGGTAGCAGATATCAGCAGACCTGTTCCGATCCAGGGTTTCCCGCAGTTTTCACTTCGTACGCTAGCCACACTTCTCTTTTTCGTATAATATCCGTATCGTTGTATCTTATGGTCCAAATGAACTAGGCCAAGCAGGTTTTCTGACCATCATGAAGACTTTCACCATCGATGGTCTCTTCTTTGTTCCTGGGACCAGTGAGTCTCCCATTCCCTCTTCAAAACACGATTCGCTTCCGTCTCGTTTGTAACCATTTCTGTCTCGTTGCTTCTTTGTGCTGTTAGGAGGAACAGTGACTGAAGACGACTTATAGACGACTTCGCTTTGACCGGTACGACCATTATGGACTTTTTTAGCCATGTTCTGGCCCTGACCTCTGTTCTGGTCTGCTTATGCCCCGGGTAATGACAATTAAGGAGCAGATGTCGCCCTGCATCGCTGAAGGAAAATAATTCCTCTTTCCATGGAGTGGCGAGAGAGCGGATGGACCGTTTCTCCCTGGTGGTGCTCATCAATGGCACCGCACATAATCATTTGTCCCTGTTTCGTTGTCATATCACCATCAAACACTTTTTTTTTTGGACAGCTCCACAGCGAAGAAGCCATATCAATATCCTCTTCGCCTTTCTTCACCGTTTCACTTTAGGAACGGTTACTGCCGCGTTTTCATGTGGGCTATTATCCTTGACAGCCCTTCTTTGTGCTCTTCCATGACTACGTTTATGCTTTTGTGTGTCCTTTGCTGGCAGAAACTGATTTTTTCTTGTCTTTTTGTATGGGGGCGGCGTAACGGCAAGCTGACTTGCAGCTCTATCTGCCAGGGTAGTCTGAGGCTAGGTTTGAGGTTCATATCCTACGCCTTGTTAATATGCACTCGTTGCTTGTTTGGGGGGGCACATGGAGGGGGAGTCCCATACTCTTATGTTATCGCCCATCAGTGAACTTGCCTCGTGGCCATGCATTGTCTGCCTGTGTCTTTCGCCTGGCTACCTTCGTTCTGCTTAGCAGTGCTCACGTACTTCCAGTGGTATTGCTCACGTACTTCCATGCCGCTGTACTTATTCATGTTCTTTGCACAGCGGTTTCCTTCCCCTACCTTCCCCCTCCACCGTTCACGAAACAAAAAAAAAAAAGAAGGAAAAGAAATGCATGTTGTGTGCCGCGGTTGTGGTGCGTCCCACTTAGCAGTTCTAGCATGCCCCGGTCAGGCACCTTGCTCACGCGTGTGCGGGTGTGGGGGCCATGGCTGGATTCAACCCTGAACGGCAGAATAATTGTTTCTGCTTGCTCCTCACTGAGATCGATCCACACTGGTTGAAACTCTTTTTCTCTTCTAGCCCTCTCTGACAGTCCTTGGACTTAAAGCCAGTAGAAGTATCTTCGTTTACTATGTAGCTATATTTATCCTAGGCTACCTGACAGTGTCTGCGATTCATGTTGTCCACACTGATAGCATGGGCCCCTTACTGAAGGCACTTGCGATGCGTCTGCATGCAGGTACGATAAACAAGCAAAACAAAATGAGGTCGGTTTGGTCTGGGTCATGGCAATACTGGGGGATGTTGAAGCAGGGACGTTCAGTGGTTGGGAGATTGGTTTGTTGACCAATTCAGAAGAGGACAGAATCAACAGACTGGGTGGAGCATTGACGCGAGGTTATGCTGCTACCTTTTACGCTAGCCTTCTGCGCATTTGGGGCAGTGGTAGATGGATCATTAGGTGGGGGTGATGGTCGAGGCCTCTCCAATGGTAAGTGGACTTTTCCAGACAAGTTGGACTTTTAAAAAATGGTGTTAAATAGCTATAATTCGTTTTATATGAAATAATGGGTGAAAATATCAAGATAAAGAAGAATAGAAACTAAATACATAAAGGTGAATCTAATGGTCAATCAATCGACGATAATATAATTTAGATGAAAAAACAATTATATTAAAAAAATTAATACTAAAATGGTCTAACATTTATTTTATAATCCGAAAACCTAGTCCAAAAACTTTACTAGTAAACATTTAACTTGAGAGTGTGATTCTACCGTTTTTTAAAAGTCCGACTTGTCTGGAAATTTAAAGTCTACTTACCATTGGAGAGGCCTGTCGTGGTATGGTTATGGTAAGAGTATTTCCCGTGGGGAAGACTTTGGCGGTTCAATGGGTGGGGATATGTGGGGACGCTTTGGGAGGAAGGTTGGATGACTGTTGCGGAAGGGCAGGGACCAGCAAAAGTAGGCGCTCTGATGCAGACTTCGACAAACAAGCAGAAGAATCAACAGGGGGATGAGTGGTCAATGGAGAGACAGCCTTCTTTGCATACGACCCTTTTTTCCTCCGACGTTTCTGTTTTTTCGAGACAAGGCGGCCTTGAGACAGAAGAGACAGACAATTCTTGGCAGCGAGGACGAGCTGTTTGTAGCAGCCCTCAGCATTGTTGATGAATGTCTCTAAGGCACATCCACAGGCTCGTTGGAGTGTTGCCACAGTTGCAGACACTTTCGCAAACAAGAAGTGGCTAGCATGAAGAGAAAAGATATACTCTGACCCAAAGAGAATAGAACACGAGGGCTCAATAAACAGACAGAGGCAAATGCTAAGGAAAAAGAGAGGTGCACATCACTATCTCTGTCTGTCTACTTCAGAAAATTACTGCAAGCCCGCTGCTTAAAGCACGAGCCCTGTAAAACGAATTTCTCAAAAAGGAGACGGACTCTAACAGCAGTAAAGACAAATCTATCCCAAACGGTCTCCAACATCAAAACGGTCTCCAAAATTACCATATCTATCAAACATTTCTAGGTACTAAACAATGATTAAAAACTTAAAACAAAGAGTTTTAAACGGTTTGAGAGTGCAATTAAGTGTTTTTTAAATCCTAATTAGTAAGAAAATTATATAAAAATTTGATTTATGATAACTATATATATATTTAAATTTGAATGTATGATTTTAAGTTTTTAACTCTTTAAAATATTTTCTTCACAATAAATCTTAAGGTTTTAACAGAAAGATTGAAAATATATAAAACATAGTGTAGAGTTTTTACAAGTATCACAATTAATGTTATTAATATGTTGATATATATATATATACTGTGTACTAGACTGTCTAAATATAAATCATGAGCAGAACGCTCATAATATTGGCTATGAGCTGAAGGCACTATTTCAGCGTAACACCGCAACAACCAGACAACGAAGTTGTTCGACTCAGATAATAATTTTTTAATGCCGCCAAAACAATGATCAACATTTTTATATTGGCTTTCAGTGTACGTAACCTGTCAGTAAAGATCTGTGTGCATGTGGATCTGCCAGTGCGCGCAGATACACAAACACACACACACACACACACACACACACACACATACACACACACACACACACACACACACACACACACACACACACACACACACACACATACACACACACACACACACACACACACACACATACAAGGGGAACGGGCCGGGGGGAAAGGGGAAAAGGGAGGATTATAAGCCGGCAGAGAAACCTTAGGCATGAAAGAGAGACCGAGAGGTAGAAGGAGAACGAGTACATGCACTGCAGACGCGTGCACACGCACATAAACGCGCACTCAGACAAGCTGGCTCACAGAAAGCAACAACACGCCTTCATTCTTTCTGAAAGAGGTAAGCGTCATGAGCCTTATAAGAAAGAAAAGGATGGAAAGACTGTGTTGCATTGCGTGCATACCTTTATATACCCACACACACGCACACACATACGCACACACACACACACACACACACACACACACACACACACACACACACACACACACACACATACACACACATACACACACATACAAGGGGAACGGGCCGGGGGGAAAGGGGAAAAGGGAGGATTATAAGCCGGCAGAGAAACCTTAGGCATGAAAGAGAGACCGAGAGGTAGAAGGAGAACGAGTACATGCACTGCAGACGCGTGTACACGCACATAAACGCGCATTCAGACAAGCTGGCTCACAGAAAGCAACAACACGCCTTCATTCTTTCTGAAAGAGGTAAGCGTTATGAGCCTTATAAGAAAGAAAAGGATGGAAAGACTGTGTTGCGTTGCGTGCATACCTTTATATACCCACACACACGCACACACATACGCACACACACACACATACACACACACACACACACACACA